>RWGZ01001181.1:209351-222591 GCA_009725065.1 Utricularia reniformis | reverse complement strand
TAAATTGTTATATATATTTTTATAGTTTGAACACGTAATTGATAGGATATAAGAAGTTATTGATCAAAATTATTTTTTTAAAAAAATAAACTATAATTTATTAAGGGTAAAATTGACATTTGACAGGTGCGTTCTGGTGGCTGTTGGATTAATCCAGCTGTGAACTCATCGATGTTTTCTGCGGTCACACGAACACAGTTATTAATGATGTTTGGTAAAAGTATAATACAACTACGGTACATTCACTGTATCGGACGGTGGACTGAGTTTCCAAACATCATCATTATTGAGCCAAATTAGCCTTCAATTATAGATATCTTATATCATATAGAGTAATTTCTCCATTATTACAATGATTTATTGGTTTT
This sequence comes from Utricularia reniformis, assembly GCA_009725065.1. NCBI lineage: Eukaryota > Viridiplantae > Streptophyta > Magnoliopsida > Lamiales > Lentibulariaceae > Utricularia > Utricularia reniformis. The sequence goes on along the minus strand of RWGZ01001181.1, from coordinate 222,223 downwards.
TTTGTATTTGGTGTTACATGAGTTTTTCTCCCAATACATATATTTTCACAAAATAAGTAAGTTCAAAATTACAACTCAAGATATGCATTTATGAGCATACCCTTCTAACGAGACACGGTGCATAATAATTAATAGGTTGTTAGTTATTTAATATAAGTAATTAGGAGTTAGCAGTTGATAGACACAATTTCTCAACTGCACAACACTTCAACAACCAAATAACGAATTTATGCATTTACATATTTTTTATATAAAAAATCAGAATATTCATTTAGTATCATGACAAGGGCATGTGTGACCAAAACATGTCACATGCCATGACAATTTGGCATGTGCATCGCATCACAACCGAGGAAGGCCCTAACCAATATTTCCATATGATAATTTTTCAACCTTTATATAAATAAATATTATATATTCAATATACAATATTTAGTTAGAAAGTAAATATACCATATATTTGATATATAGAATAATTAATATCTATCATATATCATCTAAAGATATTTTAGTTAAATAATTATAGGTATATATATATGATGAATGTGTATTTGTTACATTCACTTTTGAATCAATAAAAAAAATCAAAAGGTGATTTTCATTTTCCTAGATTTCATAGTTTCCACAATGTTAATTTTCCCGAAATTTTTGAGTAATGTTAATTTCTAACGATTACCAGTGCTTTTATTCCCGTATATTGGTGGTATCGATACATTAAATATCAAGTGACATCAATATTTTGTTCGGTACAGCCGATATAAAGTCTTATCTCGAGTTTTTCAAGTTCTATCCCAAAATAATAATAACAAAATATTTTTAATATTTTAGTATAAAAATAGGAACAGAAATCCGAACAGATATACATAAGGATGGCAAAAAGGTCCAATCCGGTAAATATCTTACCATACCCTATCCGTGAGAGTTAGATTTTTTATGGGTATGGGGAGGGCAAATGATAAACCCGCAATGGGGCTGGTGGATGTCTACTCAAACTCAAACTTATACCCATCATAACTGTCAAACTTAATGTAATATTTAAAGTTTTTTATAATTAATATTTTTTAAAATATCGTATATATCAATATGTTTGTATTAATGAAATGTAATTAGGATTAAATTTATTATATTTATAAATTATTATACTAAGAATTTATCTTATCAATTTTATAAAACTATGTTTGTTTGGATAAATGCATTTTGGTGTTATCATAATATTTTTGTTTATTTTGTAACCAAGTATAATATAAAAGCGATGTCCAAAGTTTTGAAATTATGTATTTTACACATGTTTATGAATGAACATCAACTATAAAATAACGATTTTTCGTTAATTTTTTGGTAATCGATTTCGAAAGATTAAAATGTTATTTCTGTAATTTTTAATATATAAATATGTTATTTACACTATTTAAAAATTTAGATATATTTTTACATTTTTTAAAGTTAATTGATCAAATAAAAACAATATTCATATTTAAAACATTAACCGATATTAAAATCAAACAACAATTACTTTTAATCTTTTGAATTAAATATGTAATTATTAATATTAGAGAATATATTTACAAACTTTTTTTATTATACAAATTTTTGTATTATTTTATCATTTTCAAACTTTGATATTTCTCTACATTATTTTAAAGTTTCGATATGTTTAAAAATATCAGTAATAAATAAAAACAATATATTTTACAATATTTATTATTTTTTTATTTTAAATATTTTCAAAAATATTGAAAAAAAATATCATCATAAATAAAAACAATATATTTTACAATATTTATTACTTTTTTATTTTAAATATTTTCAAAAATATTGAAAAAATATTATCGGAAAAAATGAAAACAATTATTTATATTTTTTATTATTTTAAATTTTACGTGGGTTGAATTATTCACAGTGGAACAGATATTCGCAAGGGTATGACATTGATTTGTATATGCAAACACAATATGGATTTGGGACATGCATGAATTTGAAGTTATATGTGGTGAAGCATAGAGGTGGGAAAAGAACAACCCATCCCGTAACACCAAACCAGCCCAACCATGAAAAACTAGTTTTAGGAACAACCCGATAATTTATGGGATGTTCTTTTAACCTATATTAATTTAATTAGTCTTGGACTGGACATTATATTTATAGGACTGAAGCCCGATTATTTTTTAAAATTGATCTTTGGTCTTTAGTAGATGGGTTTAAGACCGGTCCGTAAGACATAATAAATATGAATTTAAAAATTTAATTTACATATTTGTTGTGGTTCCTTTTTAGGGGGTACCAACAGTCACCGGATTCTGAAAACCGGTTTTATTTGTTGTTTGTGGAGACAACTTGAAATATAGAAATGGAAAGAACACAGACGATTTTAGCGTGGAAAAAACCCTTAAGAAAGGGGAAAAAAACCACGTTGCCGAGAGGAGAACATCTACGACAAGTTCATTAATAAACCAATGAAAATGTACAAAGAGAATAAGAACAGCGAAAATGAAATTACAGCGGCTAGGGTTCGTCGGAATTGCCCTCTAAAGGGTCTTCTTGAGCTTATCTTTTTGCTCTGTATTTATAGAGGGGGGATGCGTGTAATCCACGCTCTGTAACAACCTCTGACAAGGTTGTTGGAGGTTGTTTTCACATGCTGGAAAACGTGGTTGAGCCCGATGCGTGGAATGCATGCTGATGGGTCAACATCTAGTCTGCCGGGCCCTAAGCTGTTTGCTGGGACCGAAGCTGTCTGCTGGGCCCTAAGCTGTCTTCCGGGACCGAAGATGTCTTCCGGGACCTAAGCAGTCTTCCAGGACCGATCCTGTATTTTGGGACCTAAGCTGTCTGCTTGGCCCTAAGCTGTCCGTTGGGACCGAAGCTGCCTGCTTGGCCCTAAGGTGTCCTCCGGGACCGAAGCAGCCTGTCGAACCCTAAGCTGTCTGCCGGGCCCGATCCTATACTTGGTAAATTCAGCTGTCGAATCATTGCTTGAGCCTGACCACATTCATCTTGGTTTAGAACTCATCATTGGTCCCGGTTTAATGGTTCTCAACAAGAACACATCATTGGTACCTGGTTTAAGGGTTCTCAACACTAGCCCCTTGGGTTTTGTCATAGCGAGGCCGCTATGAACGGAAACCAATCACGAGAAACCCGACCCTTCAGATCCATGGATGTCTGCTGGTAGAGAGCCCCTGTTCTTNAATAAACTCGCCGTGGTTTTGCATATGCAAAGTCATCAGCTACCACATCGTCTCCTAAGGAATAAGTATTTGAACGAATACCGGGAGAAACTCCAGACAATAGGCGTGCTAGCCTAGAAACATCGACAACAGTGTGAGGCAATGGATCATCCTCCATTCTACTTTCAGCTCGAGGTAGCGGAGGTTCAGCTTCAGATTCATCAATATCTGAATCTATTACTGGAGCATCGTCATCATTTTCAACATTCCTGTTGAATTCTGGTGGCATACCTACAACAAATAAATATTGTATACTAAAAGTGTAATGAATAATAACATAACATTTTATTATAAAAAATCTGGATTCCCTTGACTCAACAATAACTCCATGAAAGAAGATGATTCTGCCATTTGAGATGGATCGTAATTCTGATACATGTTATAATTCAAAAATGGATCCATAACCTTCATGTAGAAAAAATACATCAATACTATAACTAATTAGTCACAAATAATATCTTCAAAAATCAAATAGCTACAACTAATCAATCGTAAAAAATCAATTTAAAATAAGTACCAATACAAATCGAGGAGGCAAAAAAAGCGGGTTCAAGTTCTTTCGATTTGATTACCAACAACAATACGAAAGGAAGAATGTCGGGATCGGAAAAAATTTGAAGAAATCCCCACAGCTTTTCGTCGGAAACCAAAAACCTAAACCCCAATGTCGAAATTAGGTTTTGCGCGCATGAGAAAAGAAAGAAGAAAGAAAGGGGCAGACTTAAAAGGTTTAATTCGCGTTAGCCTAACGCGAGCTTCTTTCTGCTCGCGTTAGACGCGTTAGCCTAACGCGCGCAGAAACAAGCCTGAGGCAGTTTCTAAACCTTGTAATCGCGATTGGCTAAATCGAGCTCCTTTTGGCGCTCGATTTAGGCTATCGCGATTACAAAAAAAATATTTTTTTTTAAAATTTTATTTTGGCAAACGCGAATGGTGGTATTTTACCGGCACAGTTCCGGATCGATGGTATTTTGCGTTAAACTCCGGGGACTGTATGGTATGTGACGCGTGACACCCTGTAAAAACGCGCTTTTCAAGACACTCCTTTTGGTGGTGCCTGACTGAATCTCTTTGTTGTGTACGTTACGCGACACGACGGAAGAGTGGAGTGGGATCCTCTTCAATCAATAAGGCATTCTGTTTTTCTCATCGCCTCCTTTATTACCCCTTCTTTATAGCTTTTTTCTTTTCTGGGTTTCGGTATTTGATCTGCTTCTTTGTTAATTTGTTATACTTTTCTTGCATCTCTAGAATCGGGGTGTTCTGGGAACAGGCGTAAGAGCACGGAATGGGGTACATTGGACAACATGGAATTATGGCATTACGGAGGCATAAATATAGTGGGGTGGATAACTCGGTGATAGCGAAATACGTGTTACAGCCTTTCTGGACTCGATGTGTTAATTTCTTCCCTCTTTGGATGCCGTAAGTTAATGATAATTTCCTTTTGTGGGTTGTGCTGCATCAAGATTATTATTTTTTGTTATCATGTGTAAAAGAGGACTGGGTGTATAAGTTTTGGTGTATGTCCTTTTCAATGGTTTCTTAAGTGAATAATTATGTTTTTCTTTTCTTTTTATTTGCATGCATGGGAACTTCAGACCTAACGTGGTAAGTGCTTTCTAAAAGCTATATAGATAATATAGCTTTTAAAAATAATCATATCTCATCATCGTATAATTTTAAAAAATTATACCAAACAAACAACATAGATTTGTCAAAAAAAAAGATGGTATAAAAGTAGGAATATGAGTCTAATATTAATAGGTGAGAGAATCTTATCCCTCCTAAGCTCTTATTTGTTTATTATAAAAATAATCCTCTAAGCTCAAAAAACACAGACCAGGCTGCAGGAATCGCAACTCCGACTTTCAGTCTTCTTCTCCGATAAAGAAACAAAACCTTTCAATGGGAGCAAAGATGATGAAATCCTTAAGAGAAATCTTCAAAACAGCTACTGATAGTCTGATTCCAATTCTAATAGCGATTCTTCTCGTAAGTTACCAAGTTAAAGGAGTCGATCCTATTCAAGCTCCCATTATGAGAACATTCATCTTCTCGTTTTTTGCCTATTNCAAGTTGTCTCCACAAACAACAAATAAAACCGGTTTTCAGAATCCGGTTACTGTTGGTACCCCCTAAAAAGGAACCACAACATAGTATACTCAAATTAATCAATTTATTTAGCTAGATAACATTCATAAAAATACATATTTATACTTCACATTTAAAATGAAATTTAAAAATATTAATTTACATTTAAATGAGTTATTGCAAAGTGTTGTGGTTCCTTTTTAGGGGTACCAACAGTCACCGAATTCTGAAAATCGGTTTTATTTGTTGTTTGTGGAGACAACTTGAAATATAGAAATTGAAAGAAAACAGACGATTTTAGCGTGGAAAAACCCCTTAAGAAAGGGGAAAAAAACCACGTTGCCGAGAGGAGAATATCTACGGCAAATTTATTAATAAACCAATGAAAATGTACAAAGAGAATAAGAACAGCGAAAATGAAATTACAGCGGCTAGGGTTCGTCGAAATTGCCCTCCCCAGGGTCCTCTTGAGCTTATCTTTTTTCTCTGTATTTATAGAGAGGGAGATGCGTGTAATCCACGCTCTGTAACCACCTCTGACAAGGTTGTTGGAGGTTGTTTTCACATGCTGGAAAACGTGGTTGAGCCCGATACGTGGAACGCATGCTGATGTGTCAACATTTAGTCTGCCGGGCCCTAAGCTGTCTGCTGGGTCCGAAGCTATCTGCTTGGCCCTAAGCTGTCTTCCGGGACCGAAGATGTCTGCTGGGCCCTAAGCTGTCTTCCAGGACAGAAGCTGTCTTCCGGGACCTAAGCTGTCTTCCAGGACAGAAGCTGTCTTCCGGGACCTAAGCAGTCTGTCGGGACCGATCCTGTATTTTGGAACCTAAGCTGTCTGCTTGGTCCTAAGCTGTCCATTGGGACCGAAGCTGCCTGCTTGGCCCTAAGGTGTCCTCCGGGACCGAAGCAGTATGTCGAACCCTAAGCTGTCTGCCGGGCCAGATCCTGTACTTGGTAATTTCAACTGTCGAATCCTTGCTTGAGCCTGACCACATTCATCTTGGTTTAGAACTCATCATTGGTCCCTGTTTAATGGTTCTCAACAAGAACACATCATTGGTACCCGGTTTAAGGGTTCTCAACACTAGCCCCTTGGGTTTTGTCATAGCGAGGCCGTTATGAACGAAAACCAATCACGAAAAACCCGACCCTTCAGATCCATGGATGTCTGCTGGTAGAGAGCCTCTGTTCTTCTATGAGTCCAAAGATAGGCTGCGGTTTTGGGAGCCCCGGTTCTTTTATAAGTCCCAATGTAGGCTCCTAATTTTTTTTTTTTAGATGAGCTTCTCATTTATATTCCCTTTTCTCAGCATGTCGATAGAACGAATACCTCGGAAAATAACATTTCTCGACTTAGTCGGAGCTATCACTAGTCCAAACCCGTCCAAAACCCCCGCCGTCCAAGACTAACTCATATCCATGTGTGAAAGAATATAGTTCCTATAAAAGCATACGCCATTATCTGTTGAGAATTCGTTACCGATTGCAAGATTTGTCGCCTGCGTATTCCTCGTCGGGATTGAGATCTCAATGGGTAAATCCACAAATCGTTCCCCACGGACGGCGCCAAACTGTTGTGGTTCCTTTTTTGGGGGTACCAACAGTCACCGGATTCTGAAAACCGGTTTTATTTGTTGTTTGTGGAGACAACTTGAAATATAGAAATGGAAAGAACACAGGCGATTTTAGCGTGGAAAAACCCCTTAAGAAAGGGGAAAAAAACCACGTTGCCGAGAGGAGAACCTCTACGGCAAATTTATTAATAAACCAATGAAAATGTACAAAGAGAATAAAAACAGCGAAAATGAAATTACAGCGGCTAGGGTTCGTCGAAATGGCCCTCCCCAGGGTCCTCTTGAGCTTATCTTTTTTCTCTGTATTTATAGAGAGGGAGATGCGTGTAATCCACGCTCTGTAACTACCTATGACAAGGTTGTTGGAGGTTGTTTTCACATGTTGGAAAACGTGGTTGAGCCCGATACTGATGGGTCAACATCTAGTCTGCTGGGTCCGAAGCTATTTGCTTGGCCCTAAGCTGTCTTCCGGGACCGAAGCTGTCTGCTGGGCCCTAAGCTGTCTTCCAGGACCGAAGCTGTCTTCCGGGACCTAAGCAGTCTGCCGGGACCGATCCTGTATTTTGGGACCTAAGCTGTCTGCTTGGCCCTAAGCTGTCCGTTGGGACCGAAGCTGCCTGCTTGGCCCTAAGGTGTCCTCCGGGACCGAAGCAGTCTGTCGAACCCTAAGCTGTCTGCCGGACCCGATCCTATACTTGGTAATTTCAGCTGTCGAATCCTTGCTTGAGTCTGACCACATTCATCTTGGTTTAGAACTTATCATTGGTCCCGATTTAATGGTTCTCAATAAAACACATCATTGGTACCCGGTTTAAGGGTTCTCAACACAAAGTAATTTTCTAACACATAATTGAAGATAAATTAATCGTAAATTACATAAACAAATCGTAAATTACATAAACATACATCGTATATTACATAAACAAATTCATAATCTAATCTAACCAAACATTAATCGAATTTCTGAAAATGTAATATCATAAATTTTGATATGAGATAATCTGCTTATATTGCAACAAAAGTTTTCAATTAAAAATTGAGAAATAAACCTTGGGCTACCGATGAAAACTTATAACTAAAAACTTGAGAAATAAAACATGGGTTACTGATGAAAACTAAAAACTAAAAAACTTGAGAAATAAACTTGACCAAGGAATGAAAACTTGAAAAATAAACATTTAAACAAACATTGGGGCCACGGGATGAAAAATTGAGAAATGATTTTTTGAAAAGTATGATTTTTGGAAATAAAAATTGGGTTACGGGATTAAAAATTGAGAAATAAATCTTTCGAAATTCTGGTTTTACAGATTTAATTCACGAGAAGAACATGTATACCTATTGAATGATCTTCTCTTGAACCAAGCTTTGTAATTGAGTTCTTCTTCTTTGTAGAATATTTATTGAGAATGAGATCATTCGAAAATAAGTCGTAAGGTTAAGAGTTTGTTGTTTGATAATTGATATAAAATGAAGGATATTCTGATCTTTTAAAATCACGTTTCAAACATGGCTATGTTTTTTTAGAACGTAAATTTTGATGGTGCCGTGGTGACACCTGGGTTAAGAACACGAACCCTTCTCCTGATTACCCGCCTTGAATCAGCGACAAAGAATCTGCAAACATGTGAACTCAAGAAACCAGACATTTCGATCAAGACAAGCTAAACCTAATCTCTTTTTAGACATGATGAAATTTGTCTTCATGCTTCGCTGTAAACCCTCCAATCATAAACAACCACGTCTCTCTCTGTCCTACCCTCCATCTTCCTTCATTTACTTCCCATCCCACCATTGAAACAAAAAACACACAGTTTCCTTATCAGTTATGGCGATCTCCAGAATCAGACTTCACTTTTTTCTGTTTCTTCTAATTCTACTTATCTCTTTTGTTTCAGTTTCACCTTCAACTATCTCTGCTGCACCTTCCTTTCTACCTGAACCCATTTCTCCGGTATCTGCGCCGCCGGCAATGTCGCCGGATTATCTCCCTCTTTTTCCTTCTCCGGTAGGGAATGATTTGTCGCCCAGTGAACATACTGTACCGTTCATTCCGTCTTTTCCGAGTCCACCGAATCCTGATGCGGCGGAATCGCCTTTTGGTCACGATACGGCGGTGGTTCCTGTAGCGACTTCTGATGATTCTTCTTCTTCTTCTTATTTTAGAATGAAAGTTGAAGTTTCTGTGAGTTTATTGGCGGTTGGGTTAGTTGGATTCTGGTAGAGATTCAGTGCTTGCTCGCGTTTGTGCAATTATTTGGTTGTTATCGATTTAATGTTTAGTTGTTTTATGTACAATTAAATCACATTATTTAATGTAATGGGATTAATTAAGATTACGATATGATCATTGTATTGTGATTTTTCACGGTTTTTTTATCACTAATTTTTTTTATTGTTTAAAAAATGGTTGTAGAAATATATGATATAAATTAGTCAGAACACACAAATTTGATCTTATAGTTTCATGGTATTGACAATTTTGATTCACAAAGTTTATGATTATGATAATTATGATCCCAAAAATATAAATATGACGAAATTAGTATTCATACTTTGTAAGTTTTGGTCAAATCATTACTTAAGATTTAGTATATGATATAATTAGTATCCAAAATTTTAAATTTTGAAAATTGTGATTCTCAATCAAAATCTAATTTTGTGGATCGATTTTATCACTTTCGATATATGATTTACCAAATATTGTAAACTTGGATCCAAATTTGTTATGACATCTTTAAAGTAGAAACTAAATATGTCCTTACAAACTATGAAATAACAAATTTACCAAAATTATGAAAGTTTGAGGACGAAGGCTCCAATTGCCAAAATAAAAAACTTTGATGATCGATTATATCATACAAACAAAATTTTTGGGACTGATTTTTCCAAAATATAAATAGTATAATAATCAGTTTTGTCATCTTTATATTTTGAAAATCACAATTACGACAATCATAAAACTTTAAGGATTAAAATTATCAAAACTATAAAACAATATAAGCCAAATTTGAAAGACAAATATAATATAAAATATAATTTTATTAGATGCATTCTTCACAATATATAGAGTTCTGCGTACATGCATCAATATCTTAATTAATCATAATAAAGAAACATAGAGAAATTAAAGGTTTTCTTTGACTAAACCTCTAGTAAAAAGTTTTATAAACTTCCCGGCTTTATGAGATGAGCCTTTTAAGATTCTTCATCAATATTCAACACTCCACCTTGATGAATAGATTCCTTACAAGCTTGTTCCAAGATTCCTAATTTGTTCATGAGATAACAAAACTGTTTAGGTGGCAAAGCCTTAGTAAGAATGTCAGCTACATGCTCCTTAGTAGAGACATATATCAATTGTATGATTCTATCACTTATATAGTTTCGAAGGGCATGATATCGAACACGAATATGCTTTGTTCTTCCAAAATGTGTTGGATTGTTGGCTATGGATATATATGCTTGATTATCTATGCAAAGCTTGATGGGTTCCTTCAAAGGAAATCCAATATCCTTAATAATATTGTAAAACCACAGCATAGAGGCAGCCACATACTCGGCTTCGGCTGAGGATTGCGCTACAATTTATTGTTTCTTTGCATTCCAAGAGAATGTTGTTGTTCCTAGCATGAAAACAAAATCGGATGTACTATTTGAATCATTTAAATCTCCAGCATAATCGATGTCGGTGTATCCAACTAGTTCAAAATGTTCCCCTTTCTTAAACATAAGGCCAAAGTCGAGTGTTCCAAGTATGTACTGCAATACTTGTCTTGTTGCTTTCATATGACTTTGGTGAGGATAAGTCATGAATCTTGAAAGTACATTTACAGCATATGTAATATCCGGTCTCGTGGATGCAAGATACATTAGACAGCCTAGAATTTGTCTATACATCTTTATATCTGTTAGTGGTGTTTCATCAGCCTTCATAAGTTTCATTTTAGGGTTCAATGGACTTGCTGCAAGTATCATGTTAATCATATCAAATCTTTTAATAAGGTATTGAGCATAATGCCGTTGAGAAACAAATATATTTTCTGGTTTTTGCTTTATTTCCATGCTTAAGAATTAGGACATTAAACTCAAATCTGTCATCTCAAATTCAGAAGTGATTTCATAGTTTCAATGAACTTTTCATCCCTGCTAGTAATCAATAAGTCGTCAACGTAAAGAGAGATCATAAACAATCATTTGTCTTCACTCTTTAGAATATACATAGTCGGGTCATTTAAGTTCTTCACAAAACATATATTCTCCAGAAAGGTATCTATTCGACTATACCACGCTCGAGGGACTTGTTTCAAACCATATAAAGCTTTGTGAAGTAGACATACTTTATCCTTTGTACATTTTTCTATAAAACCCGGAGGTTGTTCTATATAGATTTGTTCTTTTATAAGACCATTTAGAAAAACTGATTTTACATCCAAGTGGTGTATTTTCCATTGTAGACTAGCCGATAGTCCAATTAAGAGTTTGATAGTGTCTAACCTTGCAACGGGTGCAAACGTCTCGCTGTAATCGATGTCTTACAATTGTGCATAGCCTTTGACAACAAGGCGGGCTTTGAGTTTGTTGATTGTTCCATCGGGATTTAACTATGTTCGTAACATCCATTTCACGCCAATTATTTTCCGATGTGTTGGACGTTTCACCAATGTCCAAGTCTTGTTGATGTTGAATCTTTGGCATCCATGTTACAGCATCCGAATCTCCCATTTTTTAAAGGTCATTGGTCTTGAAATGACCAAATCTTCGGTGCCACATGTTTGTGCTTTCTGTGATATTGAGGCATATGTCTTTTTCTTCATTTGAGAAGAACTTCACAGGGAATATTTTGTTTTTCATTGGTATTTCTAATCTGTTCTTTCTGTTTGATCTTCGATATAGCCTATTCCTTTGCTGAAAGATACTGTATAGCCTTCTTCAACCATTTGTCCCACACTAAGAAGATTATGGCATACTTCAGGGACATAATAGACATTCTTGATAGTGACATTTGAAGTAGTAGATTTCATTAACATATTTCATACTCCAATGATTTTTATGCATTTTCCATCTGCCACTTCAACTACTTTGTCTTCAAACTTGATCATGTCTAGAAACCAGTCGGAGTTATTTGTCAAATGGTGGCTGCAACCACTGTCCAGAAGCCATATAGGAGCAGTAGAGACAACAAACATATTTTCTTTGTTTTTTTCAATCAATGCCAACATATAGTCGTTTGTATCCTTGATGTTTTCTTCTAAGTCTGTCACATTCTGAGCTGTTTGATATTTTCTTTTGTCTGGACAAACTCTCTCAATGTGTCCAGCATTTTTACATATATGACATACGTTGTTGCGATTCCACCAGTAGTCATCTTCTTTATGATTTTTCTGTTTACAAAAGGAACAGGCTGGAAAAGTCCCGTTCCTTTTTCTTTTCTTGTTGTTTGTAAATCTTGCCTTAAACTTCACATGTAGTGCAGTTTCACTATCATCCATTTGCTTCAGATTTAGTCGCATTTCAGTACCTCTTAAAGAGTTAAAGAGGCTCTGTGAAGTCATGTCCCGAAGATCTTTGGACTCTTCCAAGGAATTTACTTTTGATTCGAACCTCTCTGGTAGGCTGATGAGAATTTTGTTGACTATTCTTGGTTCTGAGATTTCTTCCCCAAGTAATTTTAGACGACTAATGATCCTAGTTATCTTTTCAGAGTATTGCTGAATGGTCTCTATTTCTTGCATTTTGAGACACTCAAATTCTCTCCAAAGACTCATGATTTTCGAGGCTCTAGATCTCTCACTTCCCATAAATTCAATTTTTAGTAGATGCCAAGCTTCCTTGGTATTTTTGCAATTGATAATGATCATGAATATTTCTTCTGTAACAGCACTGTTGATAACTGTTTTAGTCTTATACTTCAAGGTTTGTTTTTCAATATAGGTTTGTTGTTGAGCAGGTGTTGCATCATCAGCAAGTTTTGGAT
>RWGZ01001181.1:150432-204125 GCA_009725065.1 Utricularia reniformis | reverse complement strand
GAACCAGTCGAGGAAGTTCTTTTATTGACACCATGGTTTTTCCCCAGTTCTTTTGAGGTTTTCCACGTTGAATCATATGTGTTTACATTCTTTCCTAACCCCAAGTTGTCCGACAAACAACTTCAAATCTAAACATTGAATCTTGATCATTATTTTGATTATAATTCGGTGATTTTTAGTACCTTTAAAACGGAACCAACAATTTTAATGTATTGTTTTTATTTAATTTTACTGCTCATAATTTCATCAGAACTCTATAGTTAAGCAAATTGAGATATAAATGATATAAAACTAAAACTCTTGTTTAAAATATCAAAAGAATTTGGTGGAGTTAGAGTACAAGATAGGAATGAAGTTGTGATGAAATGGAATCATTTGACTAGTCCTCCAATGAGGAGTTTGAGTTTCAAATGTCAACTCATAACCAATGGGCTAAAACCACTTCATTGATTCAACTTTTTGTTTGTATCTATATAATAAATAATTATGAGATGCCCCCTATATTTATTTACCACTTTGGCCACAATATTAAAATATTGCAAATACTATTATGCAAAGTTTGTAGTTAGAGAAAAGTCTTCAAATTTTCAAAACTTTTAAAGAATGATCATCGAATTAACAGTATTAGTTATTTTTTTTTCGTGTGAGTGATCTTGATAATTATGTGTTATTATTTAATTATTCAAAGTTTGGAAGCATAATCATAACATCTTTTAAAGATTAATGGATCAAATATAAACTATATTTCATTTAAAATATTAATGAAATTATCAAATATAAATAGTTTTGAAATTTTGGGAATCAATAACACAATTTTTAAACTTTAAGGGAATGATGTTTACAAGTTTAAAATGTTGGGGGTTAACAACATGCATTATATCAATTTTGATGATTTGTATAAAATTTACAAACTTTGGGTGTATCATCTTAACACAATTTCGAAGTTTGAAAGCTATTGACAAACATCTCTAAAATAATTAAATAATATTAGAACATTATAAATAGGATTATGCATAGTAGAAATGTTATATTCTCGAAGTTATGGTATTTAAATATTATATACTATTTTAGCAAAAATCTATAATAAACATAAATAAAATACATGGTTAACATCTCAAATTATCAAAATTGTTTAGAAATGACTAGCTACAACTCTTCAACTTTTGAAATGATGCTATTTGACCCTCAAGTATTCGAAAATCAGTTGAATTGATCCTCGGAGTTCACAAATAAAATTAGACATTTGTAGTTCGAGAATTTATAGAAATTTAACTCTTGAATTTATGAATTGCACATAAGAGAAACATAATTTTGTATATTATTATATACATTTCTCTAAAACTTCGGTCAAATTTATATAGTTTTTCGAACTAAATATGTCTAATTTGCATAATTTCTGAACTTAGATTATCAATTTTTAAGATCCAATGAACGAAAAACCAGTTGCTCAATTAATGAAAAATTGTTAATTGCAGGATAAAAAACGAACGTCATAAAGAACTAAAGATTTTCTTGTTGTAATTTTGTAAGTTCGTGTATATCACATCCACACTTGTGCAAAACTTATGGTGAAGGGTTGGTGGCTCCGGTGACCCATATTCAGGAGTATAATATTTACGGCTCCTAGTAAAACTATCTTCTAGGAGCAAGTAACAGCAGAAAACATTAAACAGGATTATACTTAATTGTTAGTTGTTCAACCAAAATAAAACTTCGATAAACATTTAAATTTATTTTATATTTAATTTATAATTTATTATTTAATTTCAATATATTTCGTTATACTAAAAAACTAAAAATCAATATATCTTTCTTTAAATTTTGAAACTTAAAAATAAAAATCATCAACAAAGTGGGGTAAGGCAGATTCTTAATGATATTGACATTAGACCCCAAACATGTATTCTAAAATCGGACCAATTTAGATCCCATTGATTTAATTTGTTATTTTTTCATTTCGATTCATAATTTGATTTTGATAGATCAGTAGTTTAGGGTTTACATCCCATTTATTTAATTTGTTATTTTTTCATTTCTACTCATAATTTGATTTCGATAGATCGGTAGTTTATTAATTATTATATTATATAAAAAATAATAAAATTTAAACTAATATTTATTTTATATTTAAAACGATACAAAATCTAAGTTACGTGATATTATAATCTATTATATTTTTATATTTTAAATTTGATTTTATATTTATTGATATTGTTAATTCAGATCAATACAATAAAAATATAATTAATATATTTTAAATATTTAAAAACACAAAAAGAAAAAATGGTACAACCCATTTCGAAATTGATTCGAACTAATTTAAATGGAACGATTAAAAAAATGGTTCACCTCATCCGATCAAGATAACCCGAAACTACATTGAGTAGTTGGAATAAGCCTAGCGGCTTTGCATCTTGATTCAGTTCCAATCTCGTATTTTTATGGAAATAAATTTCTTTAAACGAAAACTAAACATTCATGAAATAGCTGTGTTTATTACTAACAAACTGGATCCATATATCAATTGATTCCGGTATGTGGGCCAATTATTGGGCCTGTAACCGGCTCAATAATTGGAGGAGGTGGAGGTGGCTCCGGCAACCCATATTCAAGGGTATAATATCTTGGGCGTCTTGGAAAACAGTCTTCTACCAGCCAGCAACAGCAGAAAACATAAAACTATGTTGCACCCACTAGGGTGCATCATGTGAGATTATGAGTGTAAGGGTGCGGGATTCGTTAATTTTTTACGAATTCGATTTGGATGTATAAAAGATTTGTTGATTAAAATAATATAAATATATTTTTTTTACGATTTACTCGATAATCCAATAATATTTCAAATAATTTCGATTAATAATATGTTAGATTATACAAAATTTCATAAAAATTAATTAAAATATATTAATACATTTTTTTTAATATTTTTGTTTTTTTTAAATTTTACACACCCACCCACCGCACCCGATTACACGAATTTGAACGAATAGTGCAACTTAGCATAAAAAGTGCCACGATTATATTTAATGTTAATTGTTTCAATAAAAATAAACCGAAAAAAGAAATGATTACGAACCAGGAAATGATCGCCGAACATAAGTTATGCACCAGACTTATTTATGGCTATTTTGACATTATATCCACTGTTTTTTCATCGGTTTGACAAAATACCCATATGTCAGAGAAAGTAAAAAAAAAGCTATAAAATATAAGTTAAAAAGTTGTGTTTCTCAATGAACCGCCGCAGCACCGTGTTTCTATTGAAGATTCACTACCCAATAGGAATCATGGCACTTAAGCTTCTGTTGGCTGTCATGCTTCAGTGCTAAGAAGAAAGACCCTGCACAAGTTGTTGTTTCTGTGTTGATTAATCTTTGCATATGCAGCATTGATCCAAGTGCATTGATTAAGAACTCTTACACTTTGATGTTAATTTTCGTATGTTGTGTTGTTTAAGTACCTTAGACTTTAATTTGAATGATATCTTGTTTTTCGATTCATTTCTCTCTTGAACTCAAGAACACAGATCAGACTTACTCAAAGCTTTGCATTCATTGCTTGTTGCAAGATCATAAAGATAAACATTAAGATAAATCCTCTCCTCTTTGATATCTTGAAGCTCTGTTTCTGGTTCTGTTTCTGTTCGATACAACTTCTCAACTCCTGATTCTGTGCTCTGTTCAAGATCAGCTCTTGACTCTGTGCACCTGGTTAGGCTCTCCCCTATTCCATTGGCTCATTATCTTGCTTAGCTTCCAAAAAATTGGTATCGGAGCTACTGGTTTCTTCAAATCCTTATGGCGATGCAAGGAAATCTTCAGGCTGGTGGACCAAAGTTTGATGGAAAGAATTATCATACATGGGTTAAACAAATGGAAATCTTCCTACGTTCACAAGACCTATGGCAATACATAGAACTTGGGAACGAAGCACTTCCGGAGAGTCCGAACCCACGACACATGCAACAAAGAAAACACTACGCTAAAGAAGTTGCCAAGTCTTACAGAGCTTTGGTTGTGATTCAAGCCTCCCTGGAAAAGCCTGTTCTTAGCCGAGTGCTTTCATGCGAATCTGCTAAGGAAGCATGGGACATGCTAATCGAAATCTATCACGGAAGCTCAAGACTCAACAGCAGTAGAGTTGGGGCCAAGCGCAAAGAAATTGACAGGCTCAAAATGTAAGAAAACGAAAAAATTGATGACTTTTGTCGATAAAATCATGGTTCTTGTGTCTGAAATCTCGCTAATGGGAGGATCATATGACGAAGTTAAGGTCATGGAAAATGTAACGGAATCTCTCCCGCAGAAGTACGATGAGAAAATCTTTTCGTTGGAATCTCTACATGGAGATCTCACCACTGCTTTAACTACTCAGCAGTTGGTGGAAGAACTTCATTCCGTTGAAATGAAATAGGAGATGAGATCTAAAGAGAGTACTAAAATTGAGAGTGTAAAAGGAGGAGGTGAGACAGCATTTCCGGTTAGAAATTTCCCTAACTATCCAGGACAAAGAGGAACTGGCTTCCCTAAACTGCCACCATGCACCCACTGTGAGAGAACAAACCACAAACCAGGGGCGTTTTGCTTCAATTGTAAAAGCTATGGTCACGTCACTAAAGTTTGCAAAGCACCAGAGAAAGAAAAAGCTCAGGTAACTTAAATAATGGAGCAAGAGGAAGAGATTGAACTAACTGACGTTAACTCGGCTCTGGTTACAAAAGCAAACTTCCGTTGTGCAGTAACTCTTGTGAACGAGATCAAATGTTGTCTGAAGACCTCTCTCAATGAAAACTGGATGTTGGACAGTGGTTGTTCGAATCACATGACGGGAAACGAAAAACTGTTTCTTGAGCTCTCAAAGTCTACTGGTGGAGTTGAAGTGGGAGACAGATGAATTGTACCGGTCACCGGCAAAGGAAAAATTAAGCTCTCAGAAAAACTAACATTAAACGAAGTCCTGCTTGTTCCAGACATCGGTTACAATCTCTTGAGCATAGGACAATTAATCAAGGATGGGTACAAGCTAGTATTCCAAACGTCCCATTGCTCAGTTTACATGCCTGATGGAACGTTGCTGATTGAGGTAAAAATGTTCAAAAGGTGTTTTTACACCAATCCAGGAGAAACTTCTGCAATATGTATGTCATCTATAGAGGAAACTACCCGATTGTGGCACAAGAGGACATGTCACATAAATAAAACCAGGTTGGAAGGTTTGTCGCGACTCAAACTTGTTTATGATCTTCCTGAGCTGACCACACTAGAAGGAATTTGCACTATCTGCAGCAAAGGAAAAATGGCCAAACTTCCGTTCTCAGTCGGTGTGTCTTGGCGATCAAACAGGCCATTAGAGTTGATCCACTCCGATCTCTGTGGATGCCGCAACCATCAATAAGTGGTAGCTTATACTTTATGACATTAATTGACGACATGAGTAGATTTTGTTGGACATACTTCTTTACGAACAAGAGTGATTGCTTCTCGGCATTTCAGCATTTCAAGAGTGAACAAGAAAATCAGTTGAACACAACAATCAAAATCCTGAGGACTGATAATGGCTCCGAGTACTGTTCTATAGCCTTTGATGAATTCTTGGGTAAACATGGTATAGTG
The DNA here is from genome assembly GCA_009725065.1 of Utricularia reniformis. Classification (NCBI taxonomy): domain Eukaryota; kingdom Viridiplantae; phylum Streptophyta; class Magnoliopsida; order Lamiales; family Lentibulariaceae; genus Utricularia; species Utricularia reniformis. The sequence goes on along the minus strand of RWGZ01001181.1, from coordinate 198,513 downwards.
CATCAGAGGACAGTACCATATACGCCTGAACAGAACGGAGTAGCGGAAAGGAAGAACATAACACTTCTTAACATGACCAGATGCTTACTCTTGGAGAAACAACTACCAAAAACGCTGTGGGCAGAAGCCATTAATACTGCCACATACCTGCAGAATCGACTCTCCACTAAAGCATTGGATAACAAAACTCTCTTGGAGGCCTTGACGAGTAACAAACCTTCCCTCAAGCACATAAGAACGTTCGGCAGTATATGTTACACTCTTGTCCCTGCTGGACGAAGGAACAAACTCGACTGCACTTCTGAAACTGGAATTCTGGTGGGATACGGTTCGGTAAGCAAAGGATTTCGAGTGTTAAATCCTTTAAGCAACAAAGTATTCATTAGTAGAAGCATCACAGTAGATGAAAGCAAGAGATGGGACTGGAATAAAGAATGCATCACAGCATATGAAGAAAACTCAAGCCACTGTGAAGAAGAGTATTTGTTGGAAATGCCTGAAATGATGAATCTGTCTGAACATGATGATCCAAACTCCTTTCCTGTAGATGATTCAGTGCAAGGGACTAGGAGCTTACAAGGCATTTATGAGAGGTGCTTACAAACTATTTCAGAACCAGCTTCTGTCGAAGATGCACTTGCAGTGGAGAATTGGAGACAAGCAATGGATGAGGAATTCAACATGATAAATGAAAACGAAACATGGATGTTGGAAGACAGACCAAATGATCAGGACGTCATTGGTACTAAATGGATATTTAGAATAAAACTCAATCCAAATGGAAGCATCCACAAACTCAAAGCTAGACTTGTTGTCAAGGGCTACTCTCAAATTCAATGGATTGATTTCAACGAAACATTTGCTCCTGTGGCCAGGTTCGACACCATCAAGCTACTCGTATGCCTTGGAGCACAATTGAACTGGAATCTTTACCAGCTGGATGTGAAATCAGCCTTCCTCAATGGAGAGCTCGAAGAGAGGATCTTTATTGAACAACCTGTTGGTTTCGTAGTCAAGCATCATGAGCACCAGGTATATCGCTTAAAGAAAGCTCTCTACGGTCTAAAGCAAGCTCCAAGAGTTTGATACTCCAAATTAGAAAGTCATTTGCTAAGCCTGCAGTTTGTTAAAAGTGGCATTGAGCCCACTCTGTTCTTTAAAACCTCTGGAGGTACCATCACCATCATTTCAGTTTACGTTGATGATTTGCTTATCCTAGGAAATGAGGAGAATGAGATTGAAGAACTCATGAAAGGCATGGAAAGTTTTTTCAAGATGAACGATCTTGGCAAAACATCATATTTTCTCGGTCTTGAACTTAATTACAGCAAGAATGGCATTTTTTTGAGTCAGCAGAAGTATGGTCTTGATTTGTTAAGGAGGTATTCCATATCAGAGGAATCCACCAACCCAATGACTGGAGGATTAAAACTGATGTGCTTTGATGGAAACCAGAAAGCTGATCCAAAACTCTATCGTAGTATGGTGGGATCCTTAATGTTCCTAGCTATATCTCGTCCCGATATCATGTTTTCTGTTAGTGCACTGTCCAGCTACATGTAGGAACCATCTGTGATTCATTTAAACGCAGCCAAGAAGATTCTTGGATATATCAAACATACGAAAAGCTGGGGACTGCTATTTAAAATGAATATTGCAGTTAACTTAATCGGTTTCACTAACTCGGATTTCGCAGGCTGCGTTGACGACTCTAAAAGTACTACTGGCTTTTGTTTTACTCTCGGATCATCGGTCTTTTGTTGGAATACAAAGAAACAATGATGTGTGGTTCAATCCTCAGCCGAAGCTGAATATATGGCAGCATCCGCTGCTTCGAATCATGCCTTATGGCTTCGAGAGTTACTAGGTGAAATTGGTTTCGTTCAGGATCAGCCTACCAATATTCTATGTGATAACAAGTCTACTGTTGCCATGATTAAAAATCCAATCTTTCATGGAAGAGCCAAGCATATAAAGATCAAATATCATGCGGATAGGGAGGCCGAAAAAGAAAAGAAAGTCTCCTTTGTTCATTGCTCCAGCACTGATCAATTGGCTGATGTATTTACTAAGAGCTTGTTTAAGCCTCGCTTTGAAGAACTTCGAACAAAATTAGGAGTAACTGATGGTGTCACCATCACGGGGGAGTATTGAAGATTCACTACCCAATACGGATCATGGCAGTTAAGCTTCTGTTGGCTGTCATGTTTCAATGCTAAGAAGAAAGACCCTGCACAAGTTGTTGTTTCTGTGTTGATTAATCTTTGCATATGCAGCAGCATTGATCCAAATGCATTGATTAAGAACTCTTCCACTTTAATGTTAATTTTCATATGTTGTGTTGTTTAAATACCTTAGACTTTAATTTGAATGATATCTTGTTTTCGATTCATTTCTCTCTTGAACTCAAGAACACAGATCAGACTTGCTCAAAGCTTTGCATTCATTGTTTGTTGCAAGATCATAAAGATAAACATAAAGATAAAGCATCTCCTCTTTGATATCTTGACGCTCTGTTTCTGGTTCTGTTTCTACTCGATACAACTTCTCAACTTCTGATTATGTGCTCTGGTCAAGATCAGCTCTTGACTCTGTGCACCTGGTTAGGCTCTCCCCTATTCCATTGGCTCATTATTTCTCATTTAAAACCTCTTCTTAAAATTGCTTGATACATTATCCAATGAGTTAAAACCTCTTCTCATTTAAAACGGCCGCAACCCCGTGGCCGCAGCTCCGGCCACCCTCGTCGCCGGAGCTACTCGAGCCACCACCGCTGCTATCTAATAGAAGACGATTAAAAATGTTTGACCCCTAAAACTTTTTTGGGGTTGCGAATTCATCCGAGTAATCGAAATCATCCATTTCTTTACTATTTTTCTGTTTCAGTGAAAATGTTAACTCTCGATAGTCTCCGTTCATCATTGCATTCAACAGTAAATCAAATGAAATTCAATTAATCTCAATTTCATTTAATTATTAAACCTTGCAGCCCAAAGAACAGAATCTGTAAGAATTAGGAAACTCACGAGCACAGATTTGACAAGTGTAATTAATCCCTTTTCCGGCACGGTGCTGCGGCCGTTCATTGAGAAACACAATTTTTTAACTCATATTTTACAGTTTTCTTTTACTTTTTCTGAAAGATGGGTATTTTGTCAAACGGATGAAAAAACAGTGGGTATAATGGCAAAATACCCCTTATTCGCCGCCCCTGCTGGTTCCATTCTGGTACCGGACTGCTATGTTGTCCTCCTAACATCTCTACAAACTGCTGATTCCGACTAGTTTCAATAAATTAAGGATGATTTACATTATGGATAGAGAGAATGTGAGAGAAGAGGGGAAACGGTGGGATTTGGTAATCAAAACTCATTGCGTTGCATGTTGAACACGTGTTTGTTTTGTTTTAATTTCATTTGTACCACATTACTTTGTGAAATTATAAGATTGGTCCTAGTACAACAGTTGATTTTATAATTCTTCTAATAACAATTTGTTATTATATTAGAATATTTATAATATATTATTTTTTATGAGTAGGATCATAAGAAACATGAGATACAACCCTACAACTTGAAAAATATTTCAATTAACAATATATATAACAAATGGGTAATGTTTGTCCACGGTCCTCCAACTTACGAGATGTGTAAAATGTATACCCTCAAAGTTACGAAATTGCAAATATTATACACTTTTTGAGCAAAAATATGCATTCGTAGCCCTCCAACTTCAATTAAATACACATAAAACACCTTAAGTTTCCAATACCGTTTATCATTGACACTTTAATGATCTCGTAAATATTTAATATTTTATGCACAATTCTCTAACATTAAGGGCAAATTTTGTATAATTTTTCAAAAATGTCTTATTGGCGTACTTTGTGAGGGGTTTTCAATTAACATAAAACGGGCGCTATAATGTTATGAGTAAAAAAACAAATGATATTGATAATTTTAAATGTCATTCTCGCAATTTCGTAAGTTGTGGGGCATGCCCTTTAACAACTCGTAAGTTGAAGGACTAATTATACAATTTTCTCTATAAAAATGATATAAAATACAAACATAAATGTACTTTGATAGTTTGAGTTTGTATTTGAAATACTGAATAGTTTATTTATATTGAGAAAATTGTATAAATAACTAGGAGGTGAGAACACGGTTGATCGAACCGATTAGTTTTTGGTCATTTCGATTGTTGTTAATCGTTTCAGGTTACTATTTTTTTAAGATATGTACATTCTTTTTAAACCATTATGTTTGATTTTTAAATACAAATAAAAAAATACAAATTTAATAAAATTTTAAAACTCTAATACAAAGGTTGAGTGATTTCAAAATTCTCCCAAGAACAACAACCAATTAAATTTCAAGAGAAAATTCACAAGAATTATATCTTGCATGAGTTGATATGATTACAATATGAAATTATTGTTTTTTTATGTACTAATTATGTTTGATAATATTGCTATTGTAGATGATTTTTAAATTAATAGTTATGATATTTTCGAATGTAAAATATTCATGAATTTTGATTAATTTATTTCATGACATTTGTTATTAAAATTTATAAACTAAATAGTGCAATCAAAATTCAAAACTGAATCACCCACCTACTAAAAAAATTAATGATACAATTTTGGTTATATAAATCAAAAATAAAACCGATTATTTAAATCAGTAAATCGTTTTCCACATCCATAAATAACTCCATAATTTTAAAAAGTGATTTTTTATACAAAAATAATCATTTCAAAATAATTGAAACTGATTACATAACAAATAGTCTAACGTTTTGGTTGGATAAGACTATCTCAGACCATTTTCGCTCAGAAACTTCATTATCTATCCACATATTAGCTTCGTCTTTGTATCTTTCTCTTTTCTTATAGATAAGTTTCTTTTCATCATTGCATTAACGTCCGAACACTTATAATTTTAATTTTTCAATTTTTAATTTTCATATTTTTATTTATTTACACTATGATGTTATACCATTCTTGAAGGTATATGAAATTAATTATAAATAAGATGAATAATTTCAAGATAAACATTGAAATCAAAATACTTTCATACATAAAGAAATATGTTTAAATAACAATAATTATACGAACTATAATGCATTAATGACTATGAAATTGAGCAAGATATGTTTGATCAAATCAGTCTTAAGACGAGAATTAGTTCTACCATCCTAGAGTTGATTGAGCTTGTTAAATATGCTTGAAGATGTATTAGCTTGTTCAGGTAGAGATGACGGTTGTTGACTAATACTTTATTGTTAAAATTGTATTGGATTGGGAGTAAAAATATGACATCGATCTTTAACAGTCATGTTGTTCAAAATAATGCAAAATTACATGATATAGTTTGTTGATCTTATAAACTATCTAGTGTTAGAAATTATTCTAAACCTTTATTGCCATGAGCATAATGACCTTGTCAAGCCATCAGACAATTTTTGCACCTCCAGTATATGCAATCAATGCTTCCAAGCATTCCGGGAACTCAAGTTATTCTGCAAATGTCATCAATCGTCGAATATAATCAGAAGTCGAACGTCTTATATGCAGAGATTCGAACTCGATGCGAATTGAATATACAAAGTTTCTTAAACACTCAAGGATAGTGGTCTCACCAATACAGACGTATTCGTCATAGGTGTCAACACAACACCCATACGCCAAAATACGCATAGCAGTTGTGCACTTTTGAAGTGCCGATAGAAAGCAACGCATAGTAGCATAAACTCATTTCTAAATAAAGACTAACGAAAACAACAACACAAAACTACGACGAAATTAAGAAAGAGTGTACGTCGCATTGGTAGTGAAGTAAACTGTCATTAATCGAGCGTTTCCAATCTATAGTCCACGCTAGATAACATGATGCTATCTAGATTATTCATCGTGTTTAAATAATCTCGCTCAATTTAGATGATTCATCGGGTTTCTCATCCTCCATCATGTATTCTTACAGGCGACATCAAATCTTACATATTGTCTATATTCTTGATGCTATATAGCTCACCAAGTATATATATCATTTGGATCATCTGGTGGTGTAGAAGATGTGATGCTGATAACATTTTTAAGCAATAGTATTCCCCTTAAATAACATTACACAAAAATAATATACGTGCACTAGATGAGTGAGTGATTAAATAGTTAGGTAGATAGGAAGTTAAGAGGTTACCTAAAAATCTCATCCAAATTTAAACCTTCATTTAATTTATCAATGACCTACATAAAAGCTAATAAATAAAAAAATAAAACCCGAAAAAATATATCCATTGAAGTTATCCTAAATACAAAGTAACATTCCGGTAACAATCTAAAATAAAATGATAAGCCAATGATCATCGTTACTTAATTTTACGGTAGGTTGATCGGTTATGGAGTTGGGCATGTTGTTCCAAGTCGCAACAACTTGAGTCAATGCTCAACTATAGAAACACATTTGTATCTCATTTAGCTTTCTCGTATCTATCTCAAGCAATTTCCTTATTTCACGAATGGAATAAATCACATTGTATTGAACAAATAACACATTTTGTCTTATCAATTGGGTAGAATGATCTACTAACCTTTTTTCATAAGTCACGAGCATTGCTTTCTTTTCGTTGGACATTTTAGTAGATGTACTTCTTCCATTTCGTTGTCACTTGGGTTTATCTATCCAATGGTACGTTGCTCAAGATATGGGTTGGACTAAGTTTCAGAAGGCATACATGACGATTAAATTATTTACCCGCATCATCCGTCATTTGAGTTCCCCTTGCGGGATTTTGAAATCCCACTATCAATTACCTATATGAAGGTAACTAATGATGTCATATCAATCATTATAAAGAATAAAGAAATGACATATGTAGAAATATATATATCATCATCCACTTCCGTTGATCTCGCAATACCTTCCGGCATTAAATAAGTAAACAATTTTCTAACCTTCGAGTGATAAATTCTAAGACCTTGTCGACATAGTCATGATTATTGTAATCACTGGGATGAGCAAAAGCTATCCTACCAAATTTTTCACAAAACGTTTGAATATCATTCCTACGCATACACCATTCTTTTGTGAAGCCTCATTATCATGAATTCTTGATGTTTTCCTTATCGATGTAACTGCTTTGCAATAATAAGATGTGATATCTTTCTAGGGTGATTCAATCCTCTGCGAACTACCTATCATCGTGTCAACGGATGTATTCAACCAACCAGAACATAATATCTCAACTTTCAGTGCATCTTTGAGAAGTCTCTATGAAACAGTCAATCCAACACTTTAGCATGACTACTATGAGTATCCTATTTCTCTAGTTCGATCATATTAAAAGAATGAAACAATTCAAACCAGTATTTAGGGGTGGGACACCCAACCGCGAAACCGTCTAACCCAACCGAACCAATGTTAATCGATTAAACGGTTTCTGTTATATGGTTAATCGGTTTCTGCGGTTCGGTTTAATATCGGTTAAAACTATTAAACTGTCGGTTATATGTTTTATTTATGAATATCGGTTATGATGTCGGTTAACCGATTAAATTATTAAATTAATATACACAATAATATCCAACCTCTCTCATATGGCACATATTTACATTCTCTAAATAAAAGAAATTATACTTATTTGTCATTAAGGTTTATGGAATTCTTTCTATGTTCTTTCGTTGTTCTTCTTTAAATATATTCTAGTAATATTTTCGTTTTTTACTATGATTAATTGCATATTTGGTGGCAATTTATGAATATTTTATATGTTTAGTATTTTTTAGTATTACAGTTTTTATATTTGATTTATTAATGTTGAGTAAGGTTATTGTTAGGTATATATTTGTTTTATCAATGTTGAATAATAAGTAATGCTTTCTTATTATGTCCAAATTATATATTGTTGATAATATATATTATTTGACACTAACATTTTTATCTAAATATAACTTTTTTTGCAGATTAAGCCGGGGTTGAATGATTAGTGATTCTTAAGATTTGTTTATGTTTTAATTGTTACTTTGCTTATTTGGTAGAACAACAAAGTAAAAAATTTTTGAATTGTATTAGTGTTTATCCGAGATTTTTTTATTGTTCAGTTGATTATCAAATTACTTATGATTTTTATTCGCCATTGATGAGACCATCGGAACCCGGTACCCCGAACAGGGTCCGAACCATCCCAAGCTATGGCGGCCCAAGCGAGTGGACCAAGCTTGGAGGTCAAATTAAAGGAAGGCCCATTTGTGTGGCTGCCCCGATCGGGCATATTAGGCGATCGGTCCCAAGGTGTGGGACCCAACCTCCCATGAAGCGTCAGACCGTTCGGTCCACTAGCTGCAGATTCCCCCTCGGGCCATTTCCGATCGTCCTGTATGATAGCGAGCCACGACAAATCAGTCAGGACTATGGTCCAGTCATGGGAGCAAGCCGCTAAAGGCCAAAGAGTAGCCGGCTGGCAGCGCCGTAAGGCCTAAGCGCCATGCAGCCACTGTAGAGCCAGTTCCGGCGGCTGATCCGCCTGGCGTTAGCCGACCTATTGGCAAAGGACAAGCACAAAACGACGGCCTACTGCACATAGTACAGTGCAGGTATAAAAAGGACGCTGAGAGAACGAAAGAAGAAAAAGAAAAAGCCTTTTGGAATCAGAGAGAAAGGACCGAAGAAGAAGTTTGGGATCCTCCTGGTTCTTCCTCCCCACATCCGTGGTTTCACAGCTCCTCTCGATTTATTTTCGAAGCGCTTTGTTGTGTATTGATTAGAAAACATGCATTGTATGATCCTGTTTTCGGTTATTGGAAGGGCTAAGGGCTTTTCTTTCCGCCCTTAGTCAAGTGGTTTTTTCCTCGCTTCCGAGGTTTTCCACTCTAAATCCTTTTTGCCTTCTATGCCTCTAAACCGTTAACTCTTCTCCACACATAAACAAATCATAACCGAGTTCGTCTTGTAACGAACCGGTCGACTGTTGACACCCCTGGTTTTCTAACCACAACAGCCATTGTTGCTAAATCGTTCTCGAAAGTTCAGTTCGAGTTTCATGATTGATCTAGATTAACATAATTCATTTCAAATTACCTCCATTTGAACTCAATAGAAGCATATTCATTTTGAAAATTATCGGTTATTCTAAATTTTGAACACAATAGAAGCATATATCGGTTATTCAAAATGAAAAATAGAATAACTCAAAAGGTACATATTCGAAAAGTATGAAAATCAAACTCTCAAATAAAGATATTGACAATGGAACAAAGTTTGTAGAAATTATTTTAAAAATTAATCTGTTAAGCGGTAACCGATTAACCGTCGGCTTCAGTTAGTTATAAATTTATAAAGCGGTTAAACGGTTCGGTTTCGGTTTTCAAACATTTGGCTACAAAACCGATTAACCGAAAATGTTTTGACTGTTTAACCGACCGAATGCCACCTCTACCAGTATTAAACAAAAAAATAAAACAATAAAGATCAACCATCAAGAATTAAGACTAAAACTTAAACAACAATGATCGTGTCTTCCTTCTCTGCATCATATATTCAATGTCATTCTTATCTTTATTCGATTATGTATTATACAAAAATCAATGCACAACAATAGACTTGCGTCTATAAGCCTCTATAGAACAAAGCAATTGTTTGCTAAGGCAAACTTACCATACTTACTCAATGTATTCCTAAAAGAAATATATGTAGAATTATATCAATCAACTCCCATAACGATCATGCATGACGGCTGTTTACAAAAACATGTCACCTTTTTTTGAAGAGTTTCATTGTAACTTGATTTCACTGTACATGACTGCCTTTTGATACCACACCAAATTACATTTTATTCGTCTTGATTGCAGAAAAGCTACACTTTAAGTAACCTGCAACTCCATTGAATTAAGAAAAATTGCACACCTCATTAACATATTGGAGTATTTACACCCCAAAATCAATGAAAATGACCAGCCCATTTTCTTTAATTAAACTTCGAACAATATTTTCACAAATAGCACTGTTGTAATAAAAAAGATCTAGGTACCAACAGTCAACGGTTTGCGATAGAACGAACTTGGTTTTGATTTGTTTAGATTAGAATGACGACTATGAAATCATTAATATTAGAGAAAAATATTAAAATTTATCTGAATCGACCCTCAAATAATATGTTAAATTAATCCATGAAATGACTATGAAATCATCAATTTATCTGAATCGACACTGAAATAAATTGAATCGACTATGAAATAAGCAAAAAAACAAAATCTTCAAGTGTAACATGTAAACAATTTCAAAATAAACTGAAAATATGAAGGAAGAAGATGAATATTGTTTGCATAAAATCGCATTGAATGAATATGAGAGAAAATATTAAGATTTAAGATCTAATTTGTGAGGAACGTTGAATGAATATGAGATAAAAATATAAAGATTTAAAATCTAATTTGTAAGGAAGGAAAGAGGTCTCTCACATACTTATGATATGTTCTCCATGTGTTTTGAGATTTTGAATACAGTTTGAGAATGTGTTTTCATAATGTGATCACAGATCAATAATGCATTCAGTGTTCTGTAATTTATAAATTGAATCGCAGAATGAGAATGATGTTATGTAAAAAGTTAGATGTAAAATGCATTTTAAGTGCAAAAATGACATTATTACCCTTTTGCTTATGAATAAGATTAGATTCGAAATAACTAAATTTGAAATATTTCAAATACAACACAAATACAAACAATAAAGGACACTACATAAATTTATAAGCTACTTCATCCAGATTGTCCAACTCACCACGATGCACTCTCCATAATGTTTCACAAATGTTATCTTTTGTCATCTCCATGGTAACATCATAATGATAATTTTCTGGTTCTTCAGATCCTTAACTAGTTCGATCAATTATGTCATTCTTATTTTTATCGGATTTATTCAAACTAGACACATCATTGCTAGGATCTACATGACGAATGAAATTATGTATGGTCATGGTTGTAGGAATTAAAGATACCTGATGTTTGAATTTCAGGTTGTGTGGCATGTCATCCAGAATATGAAAATGTTTCTTCCATATACCGAATGACCTTTCAATAACAGTCCGAAGAGATGATTGATTGTGGTTAAATAATTCATTTGGACTATTATATCCCTGAGCACGATGAAAATTGGCCATATGGTAATGCTCCCCGCGATAGGGAGCTAAATAACACATATTATTGGCAAACTCCGCATCAACTAAATAATATTTTCCTGTAAAACAAACAAAATTAATAAGAATTCTATATCTATGTGAAGTTATACATTAATCACATACCTTCGGGTGGTTTAGGAAAATGATATGCATCATCTTCAAGACATCGGGAAAGTATCATACTGTGATGTGTAATTCCTTCAGATCCAGTCATTACAAAAACAAACCGCATGTTAAAGTCACAAACAACAAGAACATTTTGTGTTGGTTCGCCTTTTCTTCCTATGAAACGAACTTGGTCACGCTCTGGTATTGAAGTCACAATGTGAGTTTCATCGATAGCTCCTATTGCATCTTTGAAATATGGATAATACTTGGAATTTGACTGTATATAAGGATGTACCTCGTTGCAATCTTCAGTCGGTATAACTCATTTTGTTGTCATCCTAAGACATGCCCTAAGAACATTGTGAAAAGATGTGTGAACTGTATCTACTCCTCATTGGAAAAACTCTTACATATCTATGTTGTCTTGTGTTTTTCATGTTATCATAAGAAACATAACAACCTCATCTTCAACGTTTATATATTTTCTTCTCTCCAAACCAAATTCATTCACAAGTATGGCACAGAAGTTTAAAAAAGTAGATATGTTTATTCTAAGAGATCTATATGCCCTTACATCATGTTTGTTCAACATCGACAGAAGCGTTGTCCACCCACAAGTTGGTCGGTCATGTATTGGTTGTTTCACCATAAATCGATTATGGTAAGCAGCAACTCCCTCAATAGCCTCCTTATTCTTTCGGACATTTTGGTGAATGCGTAAAAATCGTTCTTCTTCTTCATCACTAGAGGCACCATGATTGGAAGGAGATGAAGATGAATTCATTGTAGGGAAGAATGTTTGAAAACAATTCATGACAACTACATTTATAGAATGCTTTTATGTTTCTTTCACGGATCTCAATGAAATTGTGTTTGTTTAAATGTATTAAATAGTAAATGTGTGGATCCCATAAAATTGTGTTTGTTTAAATGTATTGAATAGTAAGTATGTGTTTGTTTCATGGATCCCAAGAAAATTGTGTTTCTTTCAAGTTATTGATTCTATTGAATATCAAATGCGAGTTTGTTTTAAGGTATTGAAAGAAAACATCCAACATCAAGCACAAATTCAACATCGACAATTAATTTCAAAAGCATAAAAACTTCATAGAATTATAGAGTACCAACACTTTCATTTCTTCGGTGATGTGGCATCGGAGCAACGTGATGAGTTCCTAGAAACTGTCATTGAGATATGACTCAAGCCAAGCTAAACGACTAGCATTATCGTGAATCAATATGAAAATTTCACGATAAAAACCTTTTGCAAAAAACTTCAAAGCTTGACATCATAATGGACCACCAGCTAATATACCAGACATGGAATATAGAACTTCCATATATCGTTTGATACTATGTTCCTTCATACCTAATACCTTTTTATGATGTAACTCTGAAATTTCAATCAAACATTGGATGGAAGCTGTGATCTTGTCGCTATTCCTACCACACCCAATTCGTCTTCGTTTTTAAGTAAATGCTGATTTTTTTGTGGAAGAAGGGCAACCAATGTTTTCAGTACTCAACATTGTATCAGTATGATCAAAAGTTGTCTCCTCATGAACTTGCTTCGTGCCAAAATTATATTCTTCAAAGTCAAAGTTCATATCTTCCAATCCCGCCGATAATATACCTGAACTAGGTGTGTAAGAGTGAGTTCCCTCGGCTATAATCCCGACCAATAGTTGTTCTTGCATGTCTGGATGTAGTAGACCTCTATTTATAAGGTTTTAACAGCTGGGCATCTCTACAGATCATATAATGAGTAATAAATAGTACAATAAGATAAAAAATTATAATCAAATTATATAAAAAATAAAATTTTAGTACCTTGAACTTATCATCCACCAATCATTATCAACTCGTAATACATTTGCCACTCTATCCCATACGACACCACTGTTAGAATACAATTTTTTCCACAAAATCCACTTCGCTCGAAAGTCTCTGTACTTATTTTTGATTTGTTGTAGAGTATATGTACAACCTGTTTCTTTATTAAATTTGTTAACAATGTTATTTCAACCAACTTTATTGAAGAAAGTGATTAGTCTATTTCCCACTTTCATCTCATCAACAGAAATGATGATGTACATTTCCAACCGTGAATCTGTCCAATTAACTTTTTGTGCAGGAACCATTTCTCACTTTTTTTGTTTCGAAATAAGATCGAAACAAAACCAATATATGTAAATGCAAATGTCAATATTAAAACCAAGATTTGTAAATGTAAATGTAAACTAAGATCGAAAAACAAAACCAAGGTATGTAAATGTAAATGTCAATATTAAAACAAAACCATTTATACAAATTGCTTCATATTCATCAGAATCACATCAACTTGTAAAAAATTTAGATAGCGGATTGACTACTTTTTTCCTTATTCATTATTTATTTCCTAAGGTAGCACACACAATAAACTATTCTGCTTCAGCTACATTCTCTTAGTTAAAAAAATTATTGCAAACAAATGTTATTTTAAAAAAGAGAATATGAAATTTTAGAAACTATTACCTCTCACAAAATCAATAATATGTTTGATGGGTCATCGTAGCAACAGGCAAAACAAATACTGATTTTAGAGAAAATCTTTAAGGAACATCAGAACATGTAGGTAGAAAACAATGTAGTTTATAATCCAAGCCAGTGCTTTGTGCAGGTTTATACTTCGAAAGAAAGACACAAACAATGCAAAACAATCCAATATTACAACAAGCATAGTTCAAAGCATCAAGAAAGTAACTCGCACTTAATAGGTACAATAAGGCATAATACAAATATCATGATAACAAATCTCATTTATAAGGCTATCTGTAATATTGTCCGCGTCCAAAACTATTTTCGTCGTATAAATCTCTTTACACATCATCATTCTCTCACATCCATATCATATTCTCTTTCTACTTCTAAAACTTCTCACTCATCCACATCATTATTTATTTCTATTTCATCCACATCATCTTCTATCTCCAAATTTTATTTTATTTTTCTATCTCTTCAATTTTATTTATTTACTATTCAATTTATCAATAAATATTACTTTTAAATTTTAATATTTTCAATTTCAATGATATCGAGAATTAAACGTTATTTATTAATTTGTATTGTGTTTCAATGTTTCGATTATACTTCTTTTTTATTTCTCTTAATCTTTCCATTTTGAAATGATTGAAATTTTTATAAAAGTACATATTTAAATTATCGAATAATAATAATAATTTATTAGTATTTACTTCATATCTAAAATATTTATTTGAATATAAGTATTTTATTATATTATATTAATGAAAGAAAACAAAATAACAATAAAATAATAAAAACAATAATAAAAGAGTTGGCCACGGACAAGGGTGCCCAACCCCTTGTCCGCCATCAGTATTTCCACGGCTATGGGGAGGCGCCCATGTAAGCATGAGCGCTCAATTGGCAGACAGTACTGTGGTTTTGTTTAATACAAGATATTAGAGATAAAAGGAACCTTGAATAAATGAGACTCAACAAAATCAATAATGAGTTTAAGACAACAAAAGATTGATTTAATCCAACCTTTATAAAACCAGAATACAAAACAACTATCTAACGAAATTCTCAACAAAATCATGACATTCATGAAATTCTCAACAAAATAAAAAACGAACTCGAAATTCTCAATTAAAAATGGAGTCGAAATTCTCAACAAAATCGAAAATCAATTTGAGTTCTTAACAAAATCATGAAAACTTACCGAGAATATCCGAATTCCGGTGACTTCGATTGGCCTCAAGTGATTCAAGTTGAAGAGAAACTTTGAGAATGAAACCGGTGGCTTACGAATGAAATTTTAAATTTTTAGGACTCAAGGGCACTAACATAATTGGAAATAGCATATCACATTCTACATTTTCAAATCAACCTAAAAGGGTGATTTTGCATTCTATGTTTAATTTATCATAATTCGAAAATGCATTCTCCGTAAAACACAATGCAATCTGGTAAGTTTTCTGTAAAATTAATCAAAATGTGTTTTCATATCTAAAATGTATTCCCAGATCTCTTCCAGAATATAGCCTTAAACAAACATCTGATTTGGAATTTTACAATTTTGGACGGTCATTAATTTTGTGTTGGAGGTAACCTTATGGAAATTTTGAAATCTTAAGTTGTGTTATGCACTCATTTATAATCAATTTCTATTTCTATAAAAGTAAAGATCATATTCTTACGCAACAATTCTTTTTCATTTTCTTATTTGAAAAAGAGAAAACAACTTTTGTGTGTTTTGCCTATTAATCTAAAAATAGCATATTTCTTAATTCTGAGTTCTCATTCTCATTCTCATTCTCATTCTCATTCTAAAAATGGTAAATTACTATTATATCCTTAATTTGTAGAAAAGTAATAAGATCCGAAAGAAGTATCTTATCTGTAGATAGAAACCTGATTTTTCCCCTAACTATAAACCCTAAATTCGAGCAATGAATACGTTGATCTTGGCATCACTCTCAGATGCATCCCTTTATTTTGGATGTAATTTTATGAATTCAACCTTACCGCGATGGAATTGATGCCTAAAGAGGAAAAGTAGGAATCTTAGACTGCGGTCCATGGATTCCTCGGAAGCGAGGCGAGCAAAGATATTCCGGTAAAGATCCTCGGTTCTTTTGTTCTTGAGAAAACTAAAAGGTATTTTTCGACTTCTGATTTTACTTGCAAATAAACTTTATCAGCATTTTCCTTGTTCTCCCGCTCCTCCTCTCTCCCAGGACATATACTTTTTACTCAATGAACAAATTATATTTCTAATACATAATCTGTTTTTCCAAATACCTTGTGTGTTGATTGGCTTCCCGAAGTAGTAATAGAAGCGACCTGGTAGCTTGGGTAGGATAATTGGAAGGTATAGATTTTGATTTGCAACATCTCCTTGTGCTTCAGTTCTGTTGATTGCAAAAGATTTATTCAGAATGGAACCACAACGTTTGCATTGGGCAAGAAGGGATACCTTAATTTGACTGTTTCTTTGGTTATATCTTCCATGGCCTGCTTGAAATATGGAAAGTTGGTGAGATCATTGTAGTTTATGAGTAGTTGTGGATTGTGTTTGTTAACAATGGCTGGTCAATGATTGAGTATATCAGAAATCTTACCTCACTAATATCGTCTTCACCGACGGAACCAAAAGGAATGATCTTCCCTCCAAACATTGCTGCCATTCTTATAAACTTTGATTGTTCATGCAAGAAGAGCTGGTATTCTTCCTCCTGATGTTATTCTGGAAATATAAGCATCATCCAAATATATACAGACATGTTTTGGATAAAGAATATCAAGAAATAATATTGTTTAAATAAGTATCGTGTTTCAATTGTTTTTCAATTTGATTTAATTGTATTATGATTGTTATTAGTTTTATATAATATGGTGAATTTTAAACATCATTTATATTTACTATGATAAAATTATTATTTCTTATTTTTAATAAACAGAAAAAATTTTATATTACATAACAATATTTTATTTTTAATTCTCTTTATTAAATATATAATTACATAGAAGAGTTACTCATTTTGTATTCTCTTTCTTAAATTCATTTTCTTTCTCATTCTAAAAAATAGATATAAAAAATATGTACAGAACAACCTTTAATCTGGATTCTAAATCTTAATATTTTATTTACGTCTGAGTCGGCAACAAGTCATCTGGATGTGGGTTTTCGACACGTGTCCCAGTAATACATTAGGCTCCTCAGCCGTGGTGTGGGTTAGTTGCTGTAAAAACCGAAATGTCCTCTTCCAGTGAATTTTGAATGGATGTGGAAAAAAGATGACTTTTTTTAGTTTTTTGGAGGATTTTAGTCACAGAATTAGGTAAGAACAAAGGTGTGGGTGTAGAAATCCCAATTTTTTTCAAGCTGAAAACGATGGATTCCCATTTTTTAAGATTGGAGCCATACAAACCTTCATTTCGCTTACTCTAATGACTCCTATTTTTGCTCAATCCCCCCAATTAGGCGTTTCTCTCCTTATGTAAACCGCTTCGCTGCTCAAAACAATATTTGTCTGTGATTTTCGTTTCCGAAAGATTGTACCTTTTTGGCCTTTTTCTTTTAGGATAAGGCCAGAAGGGTCCGATCTTTTGGGTAGTTTTAGCTTCTCGTTATCGTTTCTTCGCGTGATTTTCTCATCTGCGTTTCTCTAGATATGGAGGTTTCCGTAAAGGTGAATATTGGGAGGTCCGATGTTTCTGGGCTTTGTAGCTTTAACAAGAATCTTGTGAATTTGAACCGTGAATCTGATTTCAAGAGATCCGGCTTTTGCTGTGGTCAAACAAATTTGCGCTTCTCAAGATCTGCTGTTGGTTTTTCACTTAGAGCAATTGCATCTGCTTCTTCTCAAGCTCAACCTCTTGTTTCTGAGAAAGAATCGAAAATTTCTGGAGCTTTTCATGTATGCCCATACTTTTTTAAAATCATTTTATTCTGGGATCTATGTGTTTTCTTGATGATGATCTTGGTTCATCCAATTTCATTGTTTCTGTATTCAATTTTGCTGCTTGTTTGTTAATTTGCAGAATGACTCGGTGAAATTGTTCGTGGGTCTGCCTTTAGACACAGTCTCTAGTTCGAATACATTAAACCATGAGCGTGCAATTTTTGTTGGTCTAAAAGCTTTGAAGCTACTAGGAGTACATGGAGTAGAGCTTCCCTTATGGTGGGGAGTAGTCGAAAATGAAGCTCAATCGAAGTATAATTGGACCGGATACCTTAAGATTGTCGAAATGTTGCAGAAACTTGAGCTTAAGGTTAATATTTCCCTCAGTTTCCATGGATCACAAGAAGCTAAAATCCCACTTCCTCAATGGATTGAGAATATTGGTTCATCAAACTTGAATATCTACTTCAAGGATCGAGCTGGAAGTCATTACAAGAACTGTCTTTCGTTCTCTGTAGACGAGGTTCCTGTCTTAAACGGAAAGACTCCACTTGATGTTTACAGAGAATTCTATCAGAGCTTCAAAACAACATTCTCTTCCTTCTTCGGTTCAACTATCACGGTAAACATTAGTTATTAAGATTGCAGATTAGATCAAGAATGCTGATCACTAGTTTCTTTATATATACAGAATGTATCTATTGGTCTCGGTCCCGATGGCGAGCTAAAATACCCTTCGATGAAAGGCAATAATCGTAATGGCGGTGGAGAGTTCCAATGTTACGATGAACATATGCTTCTGAACCTTAAGAATCATGCAGAGAAATCAGGGAATCCTTTATGGGGACTTGGAGGTCCTCATGATGCCCCATCCTATCATTTGAATCCCTTCAACGAAGGCTTTTTTGCGGAAAACGGAGGATCATGGGAGACAAGTTATGGCGAATTCTTTCTTTCATGGTATGCAAATCAGCTGATTCAACACGGTGATCGAATGCTTTCACTTGCCGGTTCCACCTTCAAGGATACCTCAATCTCATTATCCGGTAAAATCCCTCTGATGCATTCGTCTTATAACTCCCGGAGTCACCCTTCAGAGCTTACTTCCGGATTCTACAACACGTGTAGTAGAAATGGATATAATGCTGTAACCGAGATGTTCTCTCGACATTCTTGTATGGTTATTGTTCCAGGTTTTGATTTATCCGAAGCAGGGCAACAACGATCGAGCCCGGAATCCCTTCTTGCACAAATACTGTCGTCTTGCAGACAAAATGGAATTGAAGTTTCGGGGCAAAACTCATCAGTCTCGGGAAGTTATGAACAAATGAAGAAGAATCTCAATGCAGAGAATTCATTAGTGAAGCTGTTTACGTATCAGAGAATGGGAGCTGAGTTATTTTCGCCGGAGAATTTTCCGGTATTTGCAAGATTTGTTAGGGGACTTTGCGGGATATCGGAGTTCCGTGAATCACTGAGTAATTGAAGATTGGATCGTTCCACAATGTAAGGAGCTTATGATGTTGTATTTCTTATAAATTTAGATGCCTTAGTTTTATGATGGTGTCTTTCACAGCCATATCCCACGTCTGTGGGTTTGTATACGAATTAGTTATAGAAATCAATGTTTTCCAACTAAGATTATTGTTTAATTTTATTGAACCTCTATTCACTTATTATTAATGAGTAATTCACTATAAAATTGTAAATATAGAAAAAAGATATATGTTTATAATTACGGATTAGTTTGGTTTAGTTTGTTAAATTCTAAACAGACAACAATAATACATTGGCATAAGTTTATATTGTTGTTCCATTCGGGGTCTACACGGAGCGAATTGGTTCCCGAACTCTCGAGTCAAGTCGGTCAAGGTTCGAGCTCTATTTTTTTCAACCGAACCGAGATCGGTGCGAGTTCGAATTTGTAGTTAACCGAACCTCGAGCTTCAAATTTCTAACGAAACCGCTTCGTGAGCCTATAATATCATAGTATTTATATATGAATAATATAATATATACTATATATATTGAGATATATATTATTTTAAATTAATTCAAACCATAAATACAAACTCAAAACAAATTCGAACCTTAATCGAATAGAACCTTGAATCATAATTTTTTTGGTTTTCAAACATGCACCAAATCTTGTATATTTAGAGTTGAATCATAACCTTAAAAAACACTAACGTTCTATTCGAGGGCCAGTGGCTTAGTCAAATGTAGCGAAATAATAGGGATGGTAAAAACCAATACATAGGCAATACTGGATTAATCAGATATGATTATATAGATCAGAATCTAATTAAATTGATCTCATTTGGGTGTGGGATAGATTAATTGAGACTCAGTATTAAATGAGTTGGTTATGGGTATGATGAAATCTAGTACCTAAACTCGAACTGGAATAAATTTGTTATTATTATTATTATACATAATAAAAATATTATTATTTCTCATTTTTATCATTGAAATGCTTGTTGTTGATTATGGTATTTGCATAAGTATATCTAAGAATGTTGTAGGGAAATTAGAAACCTAAATAAATATGAGGTTAGACATTATTATTTAGACCTAAGTATGTGATAAACCCCGCTAAAGACACGAATTAGAGCTATGGCCAAACCTAACCTAACATCACAAATTTGAAATTTGTAATAAAAAGCATTCCAATTGGTATCAATATTTTGTTAGATTTGATGTTATCATTGAACTTTCGAAAATTGAATGTATTAGACAACAAACCCAACTTATCTTTATAAATATATTATAGTACTTGAATGAATATATCATTAGATTATTCAAATTATATTAAAGAAATTTTAACCGTCTTTTCTCTCTAAATTCATCTTCTCAGTTTCAAGTTTGTACGTGGTTTTATAGCTTGATTACTTATTTTAAATATAGGTAAAAAACCTATATTATTCAACATTTTCATACATATCCTATAAATTCAGGTTTCTACCTCTAAAGCTACAAAATTCATTTAATATCTTAATTTTTTAAGGTACCAAAGAATCTAAAACCTTGAAAGATTCATTCATTCAACCCTAAACTACAAACAAAACCCAGATTGGAATCACTCAACAGCGACACAGTTGAAGATTCTGGCGCATTCGTACCTAATACGAGGGTAAATCCTTCCAGTGTTGTCTCTGCTTTCTTTCCAAATAATCTCCATCGTTCCCAAGAATACATTCAAGCTTCTAATCGGAGGAATGTACAGCGTCAAAGGGACGGCGGAGAATGCGACAGCGAACACCAGTTCCAGCATTTATAAATATGGGATCGAATCTCAATCTTCTTCTTCTTCTTCTTGGGGTTTTTTATGTTTGATGATTAATGGATAAGTACCGAGTGGATAAGGAGAAAACTAAAATATCCAGATTCATTCATTGTCGGTATGGGGGACATGTTTTGTTGGATTCACAACTAATAAGTTATGAAACGTTCAGCCCACAATACGCAGGTCAATTCCCTGGGCCGTGGGATAAGAAATCAAGTCGGCCCAATGTCATACTGAAGCCCAATTTCAGTATAGACAGTTATTGAAAGTTAATCGGAAAGATAAGGAATAACATCAAGCAGTTGCAAGGAGGTTACCAACACTCAGATATTTAATCTGAAAAGAATACGAAAACAATTATGATTCAAGACAAAAGAAACAGTGAAGAAAAAGGAAAGAAAACATCACCTGGGATGAGAATTACAGCAGTGACTGTGTGGCTTCGAGCCGAGTTTATCTTCCTGTTTTGTGAATCGTAAATTGTATGTTTGTAAAAGTGTAACCTGGATATAGTGAATTGGACCTGAATCTTGGTCCCGTGGTTTTCATCCGGTCTTTCCGGTTTTCACGTAAAATCTGTGGTGTCGATACGTTTCGTTATTCTGCAAAACAACAAAGTAATTTAAATCGACAGATTCAAAGGGAGGAACTGAAGGTCACATCCAGTGAATCTGAAGAAGAAAAAATAGTGGTAAGGAACAACTTTCAATCAAGAAATCAGACTGATATGGCAAATGAATCATATGCCATGATTCGATTAACATCCAGCAACTATCCGGAATGGAAGAATAGGATGTAAGACTTACTTAATTGCAGAATGATGTATGATCCCGTCGAATTTGGGGATCAAAAACCTGCAGAATATTCAGCCGAACTATGGAAGAAAATGCACAAACAAACCTTGGGATTTATAAGGCAATGGATAGACTCCTCTCAATATCATTATATGAGCACTGACAAAAACGCAAAAGAATTATGGCATAAATTGGAAAAAACGTTTGAATCAAAATCTACACAAAGCCAAGGGTCATTGTTGCATAGACTCTTGGGAATGAGATATAAAGATGGGATGTCTATGACTGATTACATCGGAAAATGGATGGAAGTCACCAGTCTTATGACAATTGCTGATCTTAAGTTGGAGGAAAAACTAACCTGTCTGCTGCTCCTCTATTCGCTTCCTCCTTCATGGCAACCTTTAGTCATGCTTCTTCATGGTACAGCCCCTCAAGATGGACACAAGTTAGAGGATATTAAAGGGCAATTAATCAATGAAGAATTGAGAAGAAGAGATTACCAAACCTCGGAATTCTGTAAAGATACTGTTGCATACTCTACAGAAAATAGAGGAAGATCCAAACAAAAATTCTCAAATCAAAAGAGAGGAAAATCAAGGGAAAAATCGACAGAAAATTGGTCCCAAGAGAGAAAGACTCAAAGTGGACACAATGACAAGAAGGAAACTAGGACATGCTTTCATTGCAAGAAAGCTGGACATTTGAAAAAGGATTGCTACTTCTGGTTGAGAACAAAACAAAATGCCCCTAATACAAGTGAGAATAATGCTGCTACATCGGAAGAGGAAATCCTATTCCTAGCTTCTGAAGAAGAACAGAAACTGGGAAATAAAGAATTAACCGAATGGATTGTGGATTCTGGAGCATCATGCCATGCTACACCGAATAAAGGAATTTTCTCAACCTATATTGATGGAATGTTTGGGAAAGTCAAAATGGGGACAGATTCTAGTGCTGAAATACATGGAATAGGTGATGTCACAAATTGAAACTGATCAGGGAATTAGAATGACACTCAAAGGTGTAAAACATATTCCTAAGTTGAGACTCAATTTACTCTCTTTGTATGCATTGGATCAAGATGGATACACAAGCATCATTTCGAACGGATTGTGGAAATTGATTAAAGGATCCTTAATCATAGCAAAAGGATCATCCATCAACAACCTTTATAAGACCAACTTTAAATTGATCTCATTGACTCTTCAGCCACTACATGTGCAAAGTGATTATGAAATTTGGCACAAAAGATTAGGACATCTGTCGGTAAAAGGTGTAAAATATTTGAAACAGAAGGAACTCATCAAGATCGATGAAAATACCCTCAAAGAAATGTGTGAAACATGTGAGTTTGGAAAGAAGCATAAAGTATCTTTCAAAACAACTCTGAAAAATAAAGAAAAGCCCCTTGAGTTGGTATTTTCAGACGTGTGCAGCATTGACACTGAATCACAGGGTGGAAAAAGGTATTTTGTATCTTTTATTGACGATGCTACAAGAAAATGTTGGGTTTACCCCATGAGAACCAAGAATGAGGTATTTGAGCATTTAAAAAGTTGGCTCCCAGCTGTTGAAAGAGAACTTGGTACGAAATTGAAATGTTTTAGGTCTGACAACGGAGGAGAATTTACTTCAAATGAAATTGAAGCATATTTCACAAATCAGGGAATTAGGCATGAAGTGACAGTACCCGGCACCCCACAACATAATGGTACAGCTGAAAGAATGAATAGAACGCTGTTGGAAAGAGTTAGATGTATGTTGAAAACATCACATCTACCTAAAGGTTTTTGGGCAGAAGCTTTAATGACAGCTTGCTACTTAATCAACCGATCCCCAACCTCTGCATTAAATTCTGAAATACCAGAATGGAAATGGACAGGGAGACCACCTAGCTATAAACATCTAAGGGTGTTTGGTTGTAAAGTACTAAATCATGTACCTAAAGAAAGGAGGGGAAAACTGGATGACCATGTTACTGAAGGAATATTCCTAGGATATGGTGATAAGGAATTTGGGTACAAAATTTGGGATCCAGAAACAAACAAGATAACAAGATCAAGAGATGTCACATTCCTAGAGACCAAAACTATCAATGATCTGGAATTCTCTACGAAAAAGGATGAAATACAAAGAGAGGGAACAACGAACATACCTATTCCAGTTCACTTACCAAGCTATGGAAGCAGAATTGATTTGGAGATACCATCTGAAGAATCTGAAAATTCTCGTGAACAGCAGCAAACCTCAGAAACAGAACCTGGAGAAACAGCAAATACTCAGAGAATTAGATCACAAAGAACGAGAATTCCATCAAGAAGATATCCTATTTCAGATTATGTCATGATCACAGAAAATGGAGAACCCGAGAGTTTTCAGGAAGCTATAAATCACAAGGAAAGCAAATCTTGGTGGAAAGCAATGGTGGAAGAAATTGACTCACTAAAAAGGAATGAAACTTTTGAGTTAGTGAAATTGCCACAAAGTAGAAAGATTCTGGAAAATAAATGGATTTATAAGTTGAAATCAGAGATAGATGGTTCTACGAGATATAAAGCAAGACTAGTGGCAAAGGGTTTTACTCAAAAGAAAGGAGTAGACTTTGGAGAAATATTTTCTCCAGTAGTCAAATTGACTTCTATCAGAATTATACTTTCAGTGGCTGCATTCCTAGATCTAGAAATTGAACAACTAGATGTTAAAACAGCATTTCTGAATGGGGAACTTGAAGAAGAAATCTTTATGAAACAACCCGAGGGATTTGTAAAGAAAGGGAGTGAAGACATGGTATATAAGCTTAAAAGAAGTCTATATGGTTTAAAACAGGCTCCAAGGATGTGGAATAAAAAGTTTGACATGTTTATGACCAGATTTCAGTTTAGAAAGTCCGAAAGTGACAACTGCGTATATTATAGGAATGAAGGAAGCAAAAAGTTTATCATTCTTCTACTCTATGTAGATGATATGATCATTGCAAGTCCTAGCAAAGAGGAGATAGTTATACTGAAGAAAAAGTTGGCAATAGATTTTGAGATGAAAGATCTTGGGCCAGTTAAAAGAATTCTGGGAATTGAAATTTTCAGAGACAGAATTCAAAGAAAAATAGCTCTATCACAAGGAAAATACGCAGAACAGATTGTAAAAAGGTTTAACATGGAAGATGCAAAACCAGTTATATCACCTATGACAACGACTTCAAGTTTGAGCAAAGAAAATGAACCAAAAACAGATGAAGAATACCAGGAAATGTTAAACATACCTTATTCCTCGGCAGTGGGCAGTTTGATGTACCTGGCCGTCTGCACCAGACCTGATTTGGCTCAATCAGTATCTGCAGTGAGCAGATTTTTAGTAAATCCTGGATTGGAGCACTGGGAAGCTGTAAAAAGAATTATAAGATATGTTAGTGGCACGAAAGAAACAAAGCTATGGTATGTAGGAGAAAAACAATTAAGTCTCAAAGTTTATGCAGATTCAGACATGGCAGGAGACTTTGATACTAGAAAATCTACATCTGGTTTTCTAACTATACTCAATGCAGGGGGCATATCGTGGATGTCTAAATTGCAAAAGAGTGTTGCACTCTCCTCAACAGAAGCCGAATATATGGCACTTACAGAAGCAGGTAAAGAACTTATCTGGATTAGGAGGCTGAGTGATGAACTGAAGCTGGAAATAAATGCTCAGAAGCTTCACTGCGACTCACAAAGTGCCATTGAACTCAGTAAGAACTCAACATATCATGCACGTTCAAAACATATTGATGTCAGGTTACATTGGATACGAGAAGCCATAAACAACAAAGAGGTAGAGTTAGTGAAAGTACCTACTGAAGACAACCCGGCTGATTTTTTGACGAAGGTGGTCACAACCGGAAAGTTTCAGTTCTGCTCGTCAAGAGCAGGACTGAAATCGCCATAGAAAAGATGAACCCTAGGTCTGCGCGTTGTGAACTGAAGGGGGCAATTTGTTGGATTCATAACTTAATAAGTTATTGAATCGTTCAGCCCACAATACGCAGGCCAAAATCCCTGGGCCATGGGATAAGAAATCAAGTCGGCCCAATGCCATTCTGGAGCCCAATTTCAGTATAGGCAGTTATTGAATCTTAATCGGATGGGATAAGATAAAAACAACCAGTTGCAAGCAGTTTCAAGCAGTTGCAAGAAGAGGTTACATCACTCAGATATTTAATCTGAAAAAGAACGAAAATTGAGGATGATTCAAGGTAAAAGGAAACAGCGAAGAGAAAGAAAAGAAGCATCACCTGGGATGAGAATTACAGCAGTGACTGTGTGGTTTCGAACCGAAGTTCATCTTCCTGTTTTATGAATCGTAAATTGTACGTTTTGTAAAAGTGTAACCTGGAGAAATAGTGAATTGGACCTGGNTTATTTTGTCTATAACTTTTACGCGTTCTGTGTTCGGCGCCTGAAGTTTTCAATAAAAAAAAGAGTTATTTGTATTGTTTCTTGCATGGACTTACCAGCATATCTATATTTGAAAATTTGATGCTCGTATTTTGAGTATCTCGTGCAGGTTGGAGCTGGGATGATGAATCCACTAACATTTCTAAGAGTTATTTGTACTGTTTCTTGCATGGACTTATCAGCATATCTATATTTGAAAATTTGTGTTGCTTATAATGCTCGTATTTTCAGTATTTTAATTTTTTTCCTTGTGCAGGTTGGAGCTGGGACGATGAATCCACTAAAATTTGTAAGAGTCCTTGGTCCAGAACCATGGAATGTTGCGTAAGTATTATTTTAGTCCACCATTCATTTGTGCCTACGATGCATCAAAATGGTTCTTGTGGAGATAATATCATAGATTTTTAGGTTTCTACTTTGTATGTATATTCTTTGAAAATTTCGTGACTTGCTTGGCTTATAGGTATTAACATACATGACCATGACATTGGGTTTGTTGAGGACAACTGGGAGAACCCGGTGAGCTTTATTTTTCGGACCTGCAGCATCGTCTTGTTATGATTTTCCATGGATTGTAATAAATCTTTTTTCATTTTCTTGATGCTTGCTTCATAAGCTGTTTTTTGACTAGTTTTATTACCTTATCAAAATATGTGTTCTTATGGATAAGAGAGTTTCAGATTTACAGTGCTCCAAATTTTGCAGGTCTTAGGTGCATGGAGATTAGGATGGGATGGAGATTACTCAGCTCACCTACTTCCAGCAGATCTCGGCACTTTGTTTGACAGATTAGATAGTCTTGTTGGCTTGTTTGCTGCTGGTTGCCAGCCGACTTTCAGTAACGATCCTTTTGGTTTGCGAAGAATCTCATACAGTCTCTTATGTCTTTTTCCTGCTAATCCCACCGACCGAAATATTGATTCCGTTGTTTGATATAGGTGCAAATTTTCGTTGGAACCAATCGAGATATGGAGCTGAAGAATGCTTTGAGGCTTGCTGCTGCAGATCAGCCGATAAAAGTAGATGAACAAACAATAGACGATGTATGATCCTCGTATACCTTGATTCATGTACTCCGTAAAAAGGGAAACAAACATTTTAGCAGTTATTTTTAGTTAAGATGACCTTTTAGTGTCTTGTTTCAGGCACATCAATTTGTAACAAGAAGGCTTGAGCAGTTTTTGGTACGTTTTTTCGTCCGAAATCTCTTTTAGACCTCGTTGCAAATTGTTCTTTTACAGAAATTGTTCTTTCCTTTCATGCGGAGCGTGCGGATCGGCCTTGTCTGGCAACTAAATCTGTCTACAGGGCAAGTAATACTATTCTTTTAGTTCTGATGTTGAAGTGTTACTATAAAGAATTCATATTTCTTTAGATGAATGCATTATCACAATATGAGCTTCTACCCAAAATTGTCAAGGCATATTCTCGTCCAACAAGAATCGCTTGTGGAAAAGATGTTACAGAAAATCTCGAGGTATACTTTCAGCTTTCTTCATATGCTCTCATATGAAGTCCTCTGTTTTATGATTTTGGCAAAGTGATTTTTCCAATATGTGATAGGGCAGTTTCAGTCATCGTTGCAAATGTTTTTTGTAGAAAAAACAATTCTCAGTTTCTCTTGTGTGTTCATTTATTATGCTTTTCTGATTTTTCAGATGGCTTTGAACTTTATGCTTGCTAGGAATGTTAGTCCCATTACTGGTGAAAATTGTGACTCCAATTTCTGAAGTGATGCACGGGTATAGTACTCATTCATTGCTATCCTGAATAATGTGTGTTATGTTTATTTTGCATTAATATTTTAGTCTTCAGGAGGCTGCAAGAAGCAAAAGGGTAAGGTCTAAACATTCTCATTGGAGAGATTATGACGATTTTAATGAATACTTATGGTGTGGCTATTTTTATTATTTGATGTGTGTCTAGTTTAACTTCTTGTTGATGCTACAGAATGTTCAGGTCTGTGGATTGTTTTCATCTTGGATGGCCCATGCGTGCTGATGCTGATTTTTTCTATAAGCCTTTGGACAGATTTCAGGATGAGATCAATGGGGTTAATGTGCAATTTGGAAGTGGGTAATAACGTAATTACGATGTTCCTCATCTGAGGAATTTTGTAATACAATCTGATGGCGTTTTTTAGCTAACTCAGGAAAGAAAACCTACTAAGCATCAATGCATGGGGGAAGTTAACTTTTTGTGCTGAAAGTCAATCCACTCACTGGACAATGCATCCTGCAGCGATACCTTACGACATGCGTCAAGCATGCGAGACGTTCCAAAGCTCTCTCCAGTGGGGTGGTTCATCGAGTTCACACAGAACCACTCTCTGGTTTGACTTTTACTCAGGAATCAATTCTCACAGTTTCCTGGGAGGGTCACATAAAGATATGGATGAGGCCAAGTTCAAGATCTCCTGATTGCCAATCAAGTACCTCATATTCTTTTGCAAGCACCAACTCAAATGAAAAATCATCACTTTCAGGTAAAGTTGGCAAACAATGAAACTTGCGAGAGATTGTTTATTCATCATATATGCACTATGCTTTTCTGATACGAGGTAACTAGTGATCAGCACCCTTTGTAGAGTCAGAGAGGCAATGTGTGACATTTAGATTGAACCAACAGCTCGCTCAATCCATTTTATAAGTATTTCTCAATGTTGTTACCCTCAGCAAGTACAGGATGTGGACGTAAAAACAATGCCGCTTACAAAACAGACGAATGGAACAATTTTATAGAACGTGTCAACTTAGGGGCTCAGACGAGTTAGAAGAACAACTACTACGTCTTTGGGTGTCCTACAGGGACCAAACTCTAGCTATAACTGGTACGTACTTGCCAGGTAAACTATGTAATCTTTGCTTTTTCTTTCATTAATCTTTTTGGTTTTTCTTCTTTATGTAACTTTAGAACTTATATAAAATCTCATTTCAGTTCAAAAATTAATGTTTTGGTTAGTGTTTATTTTCTTTTTGCAGGTAGAAAGTGCAGAATTGTATATTGAATTAATGCAGAATGCTGGAATCACCATCAACATTCAATTAAGTTTTCACATATTTTTGGATGCAAGTGCCTTAAAAACAGTTATAATTATGCCTTTTCCCATCTTCTCATCATAGCAACGAAAAAATATCATTTTGCAAAACTATCAATGGTTCTTTCGTGACACAAAGTGACCTACTGGATGAGGTGTGGAATAGCAATGCAGCATTTCCTTTCGTTCATTGTTGAGATCCTCTCATGATTTTATGATGTAGGTTGTTAATCTTGTTGAATCACCTCGACCAATTCTTGGCAAGTTCAATTCATCGTTCCTCGAACTTCCTGATGATTTGTTGAAAATGGTTTGTTTTTTCTGGTTGTTATACTACACTTATTTTCTGCATACTTTTTTATTTTCACTTCTTCTTTTTCTCCCTTTCAAGAACAATAGCCTTCTTATCTCATGCCCTGATTTGGAACCCTGTGATGCTTTTTAATCATCGCTATTGTGATACCATGCAGGTTATGCAGAAGCATCAGAAATACTTTGCTGTAACTACTCAGGATGGAAAGTTGTTACCATATTTTATTGCTGTAAGGCATTATATGCTCTCTTAAATATGGAATAAACCTATATAAAAATGTCAGAGCTTTATTGATTTCTCTTTGTTGGTATAGGTTGCAAATGGAGCAATAAACGAAGACCTTGTGAGGAACGGGAACAAAGCTGTACTGAGGTGAAAACTCATTTATATTCTTTGTACTGAGATTTGGTTCTATCTGTTTTCATTTTTTAAGTATTTTTAATGAAAATAAACACTTCCAGAGCACTATACGAGGATGCAAAATTCTTCTATGGGTTGGACACAAGTAAGAGATTCTTGGAATTCCGAAATCATTTGAAAGGGATCATTTTCCATGTAAGTTATGATATATATTCTTAATGACTTCAGGCCTGAGTAAAAAGTGGCATCATTTTTAATCTAGAAGATGCAAAAACTTTTTTTCTAACAGGAAAAATTGAGAACAATGCTGGACAAGACAAACCGCATTCAGAACCTCGCGTCAAAAGTCGGCTTGACTTTGGAGATATCTCAAGATACTCTCCAGGTTGTTGAAGATGCAGCATCATTAGCCATGTCAGATCTTGCTTCTGCGGTTATGACTGAATTTACTGCCCTTGCTTGTGTAATGGGTCGCCACTATGCCCTTAGAGATGGCTACTCAGAAAAGGTTAGCAAATATAAAATTCCATTTTACTGCTACGGCATAGCTTTCACTGCATAACTTT
This sequence comes from Utricularia reniformis, assembly GCA_009725065.1. Taxonomy (NCBI): domain Eukaryota; kingdom Viridiplantae; phylum Streptophyta; class Magnoliopsida; order Lamiales; family Lentibulariaceae; genus Utricularia; species Utricularia reniformis. The sequence continues at coordinate 168,033 of RWGZ01001181.1, read as the reverse complement.
TTGGGTCATTTTTTTGAAGTGTAATGTTATTTCATATATATGTTACCTTATGAATAAGACATTCTTTAGGTACAAAAACCGAAAAAACGCATGATTGTATGATATTTATACAACTGCGTTTTCTACGGCCTCAAAATGGGCCCTAACCCATTCATCTATCTTAAGTCTATGGAGTTTTCCTCGTTCCTTTATCCAATAATATGCCAATGTTCGTATTTTTGTCACCACTTGACGTAACTTGGGTCACGGTATGAGAAGTAGGGTATCGGGTATCATAATTGTATTCTTTTCTACATCTGGTAAACTTACTAGCCTTTTCTTTGAATCAGATAGCTGAGGCACTATTTGAGATTACCCTTCCACGTTCTTTTAGTGATATTCTACCAAAAACCGATGCTGGTATTATACTGGCAATAGCTGACAGGTGTGTAATTAGCGTAATCTTGTGCCTCTTCGCATTTCATTTGAATGTTGCATCAAATATTTATGTGTTCGCTTCCACTACTTATTTCATGGTTTCTTGTTTGACAGATTAGATAGTCTTGTTGGCTTGTTTGGTGCTGGTTGCCAGCTGACTTCCAGTAACGATCCTTTTGGTTTGCGAAGAATCTCATACAGTTTGGTATGCCCTTTTCCTGTTAATCCCACCGATCGAAATAATGATTCTGTTGTTTGATATAGGTACAAATTTTAGTTGGAACCAACCAAGATTTGGAACTGAAAAATGCTTTAAAACTTGCTGCTGCAGTGCAGCCGATAGAAGTAGATGAACAAATAATAGACGATGTGTGATCCTCGTATAATTCGATTCACGGGAAACTGACATTTTAGTTAAGATGACCTTTTACTGACTTGTTTCAGGCACATCAATTTGTAACAAGAAGGCTTGAGCAGCTTTTGGTATGTTTTTTCGTCTAAATTCTCTTTTGAGCCTCGTGTTCATTTGAATATTCTTCAAGGAGTCTATTCATAGAATATTGGATTTTACTTTTATCACCCTAACAGGTCGATCGAGGAGTAAATCCGGAAATTGTTCAGTCCGTTCTTGCAGAGCGTTCAAATATCGGCCTAAATCTGTGTGCAAGGCAAGTATTATTGTTCTTTTTGATATGATCTAGGAGTGTTACTATATAGAATGTATATTTCTTTAGATGAATGCATTATCACAAATTGAGCTTCTACCCAAAATTGTTGAGGCATATTCTCGTCCAACAAGAATCGCTCGTGGAAAAGATGTTATCGAAAATCTCGAGGTATACTTTCAGCTTTCTTCTTATGCTCTCATGTTCTTTTCGATAAAATGGTGTATGTAGCCCGTAAAGTTTAATGATTTTAGCAAAATTGGTCTAGGGCATTCTCATTCCCTCGAACTTTGCATTTTTGGCAAAATTTGTCTTAAGAGTTTTCAAAATTCGGCAAATGTGGTCTCTAGAGTACGAATAGATCCCCAAAGTTTAATTTTTTGTGTACATCTTCATTTGCCGGGAATCAACTTTACCATAGATATTAAAGTTTGCCAAAGATTGTAAACTATTAGAGACCACAATTATGAAACTTTTGGGATCAAGATTGTCAAAGTCAACGAAACTATGTTTGCGCATCGTCCTTCTTTTAGTGTTGATTGAACTTATACTTTACGAAAAGTTGAATTTTTTTTCACCAAAACTAAACTGTGAGTTTATTAAGAATGTTATTGGTCTCTCTCACGATATAGTTTGATATGATCAGGTAAACAAGAGAATGTTATTGAGTACTTTCACCGCATTGAACGACGAGATCCATCAAAGTTCGTTCTTCTTCCTCGTTTCTCACTTAATTCATTAATCCACAGCTCACTGCATTCTTCTTCTTCTAAAGACATGGAAGTTGACGACTTTTTCGAAGCATCAGCGGTTTTGATACAACCGTTGGACGATTTCTTCAACCATGTATTTGTAATGGTGGTAAGTTCTTATAGACGACACTCTATCCGAACATGTATTCGGTTATGCAGTTATTGGAAATTTAGAAGATTTGTTTGGAATAAATAAATTGCGCAGGATGATGAAAGAGTAAGGAAAAATAGACTTGCTCTTCTTACAAAAATATCACATCTTCCAAAAGGTATTTGATTTTTTTATTCTGATTTTGTTGTCTTAAGGATAATGAATCTGTCTGTAACAATTTTTAAAAATAAACTTGAAAATTTAATATCGTAAGTTTTTTTAAAATTCAAATTTACCTTTATCCATTATTTTAAAACCTTTTTTAATGTATTTATATACTTGGTTTAGAATTCTGTTAAAAAAAATTGATTTAGAATATTGGATAATATGAGTAAATCATAATTTTTGGCATGTTTAATTATGAGTCTGGATATTCCACTCCAAAAACCTCTAATAATAAAAACCCTAAACAATGATGTTAGAATTCCTTAATTTTTGAATTTGAACATTGCAAATTTTGAGTTGAACTTGAATTTTAAAAAACACTTAATTGATTCAATTTGATTAATTTCAAACTATATAAGTGTAATAATTATAGTAGATTAGTAACACTAATCTGAGTTGCTTGTTTGGTTATGAGTTATGAGTGACTTATAAACCATGCTTTCATACTGCGGTATTTCGCCAATATTATATCAATCGGTAGTTTAAATATTGAGTAATATTGATATCTTTTACGATACCATATGGTACCAGATTTTAAAGTCGTATGTTGGGTTTTTTCCAGTATAATTCTAAAAAAATAATTACATATTATTGTTAACTTTTTAAATATATAAGAAAAATCGAATTTGATACTAGTATCGATCCAGATCGATGCAGAATTTAGGATTACGTGATGTGAATCACAAACGCGTTGTGTATGGCATACGTTTGCGTTTAGTGTATTCGTGTCATGTCAATGGACACATAAGAAATACGTGTAGTTAGATAAAGATAATGCATGGAGCTATTTACTTAGCATTATTGGACTAAAATAATATAATATCATTTGATGTTGTGTGAATAAAATAATCTCAAATTTTATACGTGGAGCCATTACTATAAATCATGTATAATATTGGCACCCTTTTAACATTAATTAATTCAGTATTTTATAAACAACAATACTATAATCTAAATAAGTAGAGACATTGATAAACTTATTTAATTACATGTACAATATCATTATTCAACGATTTAAGAATAATATATATTTGGTAAATCTAACTTACTTGTTTAGTTTGTGGATATGAACACATTTCTACATTTTCTATAATTAAAGTTACAATAATTTTATATATTGTATTAATTTGATAATCAAATCAAACCTATTTCTTTAGTGTTTTAGTGGTGTTGTTTGGAACGGCGGTCTACCGCCCGGTGCGGTGAACGTGCCGCAGTTAATTTCTATTTTAACCAAACATCATTAATAACTGCGTTCGTGCGACCGCAGAAAACAGAGGTGAGTTTACAGTTGGTTTAACCCAACGGCCACCAAAACGCAGTTTCCAAATATTAATTTTGCCCTTGGCAAATTATAGTTAGTTTTTTTAAAAAAATAATTTTAATCAATAACGTTTTATATTTTCTCAAGTATATGTTCAAAATATCAAAATATATATAACAATTTAAAAATATATTTTTTGACGTAACAAATTTATGATAAAATAATATAAATATAGTTTTTAAGTTATAAAAAATTATTTAAAAATAAGGGTAAAAAAGTCATTTTATAACATCACGATCACTACACCATTGTTTCAAAAACAGTTTTTTAAAATTACGATCAGTTCACCTCACAGCACAGTACAATCATCTCACCTCACCACTATTTATCAAACACCGTTTCAAACGTACCCCGCGCTTCTTTTAGGTTATTGTGCTTCAAATCTTTAACATGAGAAATCTGGTCACGGAGATTGCGACACTTGTCCTTTTCTGAGTGGTCGGTCACCAATAATAATAAGATATTCAAAAAATATAATATGCTAATGTTGACATTTATAAAATCCTTTGACTGGTCAGAACAACATAAGCAGATTCTGACGATTTAATTTGATAAAAATCAATTAATTGATCGAAAAAGAAGTATTAGCTGAAAAAAATTTAATGTTTTGGAATATTATATATTTAAAATCTTCATAGTTGATGGTAAAATTATAAGTTTGTATACAAAGTTGATTGGTCATAACACCATTATGCAAGATTTGATTGGTCAATATTGTCATGAGGGATTTAGGATCACTTAATACCCAAGTTTTCATACCCGACACTATGGCGAAAACAGGATGGCATCGATATTTTCGATTAGTATTGGGTTTTCGGATCGATCTAGAAAAAAAATAAAAATATATTATTTTTAAAAAAATATTTCGGTATACCAATTGTATCAATTGGGATAGAAATGATAGAACCAAGTTAATACAAACTCCACTTCCCCGCCATCCGATTTGATGAACCGCTAGACAGAGGCCACGTCATCCACCGTCAGATATACCAGAGTATTCTGTTTTCCAGTTATTTTTTAAATCCCCGCCAAATTTACCGTTATCTTCATCCTTCTTCTTCCTCGAATTTTCCAAATTAAACTGTGGGATTAAATATTCTCTGGGGGTTAAGCTTTAAATGCCGAGAAGCCTAACTTCACTTTCCAGCTCTGGTTCTTCCTTTTCACATCTATTAAAAACTGCAATAAAATAATACTTAAGTGTGTCTTCACCAGATGAACATTCAGAGGTTTGAAAGCGACATTAAAGAGCTTTTTGAAGCTATAAAAAGGAGGGAAATGTCGCGAGTTATAATGACAACCTGCAAATATGAAGGTAGCAACAGCCCAATTTGTACGGCCATGCACGGCCAGTAATCCCACCGGAACTTCTTCTTCCATGTCCATAACCTCCGGACAAACAATTTCTGTAAAAACGACACGGAGGAAGAAAATAAAGCGTTTATTCATTGAAACACAGAAGAATGTACAGACAAAATGGATGGAGTATCAAGGGATTAGAAACTGGGAAGGTTTGCTTGATCCTTTAGATGAGAATCTCAGACAAGAGATTATAAGATATGGACATTTTGTAGAAGCGGCGTATCAATCTTTTGAATTCGATCCTTCTTCGTTGTCTTACGGTATGTGTAAGTTTCCTAAACGGAGATTGTTACAAGATTCTGGGTTTTCCGGTACTGGTTATAAAGTTACCAAGAATTTGACAGCGACCTCGGGGATTCAGTTACCGGCGTGGGTTGACCGGGCTTTCCCAATGCGGTCTAGTTGGATTGGGTACGTAGCTGTTTGTCAGGATCGGAGGAAGATTGCCGGAATCGGAAGAAGGGATGTCGTGATCGCGCTCCGAGGAACGGCGACGGTTTTGGAATGGCTAGAGAATTTGAAGGCAACTTTAGCTCCGGTGACCGGAGATGAAGATTCAGTATCAATGGTGGAAAGTGGGTTCTTGAGTTTATACACTTCGGGAACTCCTAGTTTACAGAAACTGGTAAGAGACGAGATCGGAAGGATTTTAGAAACATACCACGGCGAACCGCTGAGTTTCACATTCACTGGCCACTCTCTCGGCGCCGCACTCGCGACATTGGCGGCTTACGATATCAAGAAAACATTCAAAAACTCACCTTTAGTAACCGTTGTTTCATTCGCCGGCCCCCGTGTCGGAGATTGTAGATTCCGACAAGAACTGGAACATCAAGGGACCAAGATTCTCAGAATCGTGAATCCCGAAGATAAAATCACCAAAGTTCCAGGGTTCGTCGTGAAGAATAACGTAAAATGTGAAGAATCTGAACGTAAAACGGCATCAACGGCGGCGGTGGCGGCTAACGTCGCTTGTTGGGTAAATAAACTGATACAAGACAGCCAATGGGTTTACGCAGACGTGGGGTGCGAGCTAAGACTGAGAACAGAGGACTCACCGTATCGGAATGGCCTTAATTTCGCCACGTGTCATGATCTGAAAACGTATCTCCAATTGGTTAACGGGTTTGTCGGGTCAAGATGCCCATTTCGGGCCACCGCAAGGAGAATGATGAAGATTTAGAAAGAAAACTCAACTGATAATTTAATTAAAAATTATAATAAAATAAATTCAACAATACAATCTAAATCATTCTTCTTTTTTAACAAAGAAAGTCAGATCCTTTATAAAAAGTAGCCAACGCATATGTTGAGTGTTGACTTGTACTTATATTTTTTTCGGGCTCATTTTGTATAAAATTTTTATATTTCACAAAATTATTAATTCTCGAACCAAAAATTGTTTAAAATAAATTCAACAATACAATCTAAATCATTCTTCTTTTTTAACAAAGAAAGTCAGATCCTTTATAAAAAGTAGCCAACGCATATGTTGAGTGTTGACTTGTACTTATATTTTTTTCGGGCTCATTTTGTATAAAATTTGTATATTTCACAAAATTATTAATTCTCGAACCAAAAATTGTTTATAAATAAATTTAAATATTACACTGATACCTAAATATTCTCTAGATATTGTTTATATTATATATCCATAAAAAATGCAATAGTATTATTTATGAAGAATTATAGGGGTTGTTTGGTTTTACGGTGGCCACTACGGTGCGATCACTTTATTTTCAACAACCAAACAATCTAGGAAATTACGGTGACCGTATCGAGATTTTTGGCAATCATATAGTTATGTCTTGATACGTATGGCCAATCCACCGTGGTTTGGCAAATTTCAAAATTACCCATCATAATTTATTTAATACCTTTCAAACCAAACTCAAACCAATTTTATTATCATTTCACAAATATTACGCAATTTTCCAAGTTGTTGTGGATCTGTGTTTTTTAGTTTTTTCTTGGAGTTTGAGAATTTGTGAAATACTCTTAAAGTTGATGTCCCAGTCGAGGACATCACCGCCCCTCATAATTGATGAAATTTTTAAAATATTTTTGATTAAAATCAGTATATATTTATAAATTGTTTTAGTAAAATCATAATTTATATTTCGATAAATCATTGTAAAATAAGTTATTAAAAATTAGATCTAAATATTAGTTTATTATATATGTAATGAACGTTTTAATATTTATTCGAGTTATATTTATCTATAACAAATATATTAAATAAATGTTAAAATAGACATTTTATTATAATCACGGTGAGATCACTTTAGTTTTTGCAAATAGTTTTCTAAATTCCGATAATAATTATCACGATCATCTCAACGCACGGTACGATCACCGCACCTCACCGTGATTATGAAAAGCTAAACCAAACAACCCCATAATAAGGTCAACATAATTATTTCTTAAGCAATTTTGGAAATGTAATATTTCTAATTATTTGTAATTAATATATTTAGTTTAATTGGTTAATTAAAGAAATACAATGCTTTTTTCAAATCATGGACATAGATTTGAAAATGACATAAAGAGACTAATCATTCGAAATAACAAAATTATCTTTATTTTCATGTTGAAATTACAACTTTAGATCAACTTTTTATATGTATTACATTATACCACATTTGAAGATATAAAANAAACTCAACTGATAATTTAATATTTATTATAATAAAATAAATTCAACAATACAATCTAAATCATTCTTCTTTTTTAACAAAGAAAGTCAGATCCTTTATAAAAAGTAGCCAACGCATATGTTGAGTGTTGACTTGTACTTATATTTTTTTCGGGCTCATTTTGTATTAAATTTTTATATTTCACAAAATTATTAATTCTCGAACCAAAAATTGTTTATAAATAAATTTAAATATTACAATGATACTCTAAATATTGTTTATATTATATTATCCATAAAAAATGCAATAGTATTATTTATGAAGAATTATAATAAGGTCAACATCATTATTTCTTAAGCAATTTTGGAAATGTAATATTTCTAATTATTTGTAATTAATATATTTAGTTTAATTGGTTAATTAAAGAAATACAATGCCTTTTTCAAATCATGGACATAGATTTGAAAATGACATAAAGAGACTAATCATTCGAAATAACAAAATAATCTTTATTTTCATGTTGAAATTACAACTTTAGATCAACTTTTTATATGTATTACATTAAACCACATTTTGAAGATATTAAAACAAATGTGAATTTTATTTTCATAATTTTGTCAATTTTGTTTCTCAAAGTTTTATGTTTGTAATAATGTTATCTCTTTAGTATCAATATGACAAAATTGGTTCTCGTACTTTGTAAATTTTAATCGAATTAATCATCAAAGTTAGTATATATGGTATCATTGGTAGCCAAAGTTCTCAATTTTAGCAATTGAGATCTTCCGTCAAAATCAAATTTTGTGAACCAATTTTCACAATTTAATGATCTCATATAAAAATATAAAGAATCCGCATTTTTCATATATTATTATTTCATTAGTGATAAAATCACTTAAAACAACTATTCATAGAATAATAAAATTAAATGAAAAATTGTCCTCTATAAAAAAGATAATATAAATGTACTATTTGTTATCAAACACTTTTTTCAACTTTATAATGTGAAAACAAAGTTGAAAAATAAAATTATTTATTCATTACCAAATTATTTGAAAAATAAAAACACAATTTTCTTACTTTGCTAAAAACTCGAACCTAAATCCAAACCCGTAATAGATTTTAACTGCAATATCGTAAAAGTCAATTCCTTTGCTTACTATGATTTTTTAGGAAAATAAAATCACAACTAATAAGTTATTACACAATGCGTTGGCTAAATTTTATTTAGTTATATAATGAGAAAAATTAATAATAATTTATGATTTGGCTATAATCGTGACAGCAAGGCAAGAAAAGTTGTTTTAAAGTATGATTAGCTAATTAAACAAACAATTAGCTCCATGTAATAAGTTATTTAATGAGTGTCATTAAGTATAAATTATGATTTGGGTACAATCATGACAACAAGCTACATATATTGTTAATCTAATATAAAAGAAAAACATTAACTAAATTTTATAATTAATTAATCATTAATATAATGTAGTAAATTAAAAATAATTAAGACAAGGCTACATATATTGTTTTAATTTTAAAAACTAAATGCTTGCTATTTTATGATAGCCATATTCATATTTTATTTAACCAAAAGTATATTAATATTTAGCATTATCAAAATATCCATTCACTCTCAAATCCAAAAATATAAAATATTTAAATTCGCATTTTGGTCCGAATTAATCCAATCTATTCTGACTATAAAATTGTGAATTATTTGATACATTTTAATAATGAATATTGTAATTTCTTAAGTGTGTGGATGGGTGGATGTATAAAGATCATATCTCTTTAGACTAAGGATAAAGAGATATGTATAAAAGTACAATAAATTTAATTATCTAATTATAGGATTATATGTGATAAAGTTATATTAAAATAATAGATACTTTCAAATTTTATTTGTGTAGTTGTAGAAGTTATGAAAATGTATAAAAAACTAACATATTATTATTATTCTTAATAAAAATTATAAATTTAATTCACCATATTTTGTTATATAAAACTATGTTAGAAAATGATGATATTGATATTATTCTATCCATGCAATATGAGTTAGTCTATGATCTAAGTTGTTTGAAATATCGGTATCGTGCTCTATGGTCGGATTCGAGTTTTATTGTATACAACTCTAAAAAATAAGTAAATATTATTTTTTGAAAAATTATTACTATTAAAAATATTTTAATTTTGGTCATATTCATGGGGACCTAAATGGAATTTCGTGTGCCAGTGTGAAGTATTGTTCTTAAGTCAATATTTCTACATTTTTCGTTTTGACATTTCACGTTCTAAACATCATAGTCTATAATAAAATAGTAAATTGGTCATTGTAATTATTTGAACCAATTATTAGATTAATCTCACTATTTAAACTTTGCTTATTTCAAATCTTACTTTAAAAGCACAACATTTAAAATCTGACTAATCCAACGTAGTTTCATCGTTTTTATATTTTTGATCTCCAAAGTATGAAAATAGCAAAATATATCTTCATACCTTTTAACTGTAGCAAAATCAGTTTGAAAATTTAGTTTATACTGTATATTTAGTGCCCAAAATTTTAAATTTAGACAAATAAATGTCAAAATCTATTTCGATGATCAATTTTGAGACTATGAGATTTAGTTTAATAAATCTTCTAAAATTTAAAATTTTAAGGATTAATTTGTACCCAAATATGTTTTGTTTTGTTTTGTTTATAGAAATATATTAAATAACAAAACAAAAGACGGTGGTGGGACCCAGACAACTGTTTAGGCATTTATTCTCTGCTGAAGATATGAGACTCGGGTGAATCCGTTTAGTAACACTATCAGAAGATTTATATTTGAAAAATGATATTAATTTTCGATTGTTTTTATTTTTGTCACTGCAATCATTCTTATTTGTGAATATAACACTGACAAATAGTATGTCATAGCAGTTTTTTTCTAATTCATAACAGCTTTATGTCATAAATTTTATATTTTACAAATAAAATATAATATTAATATNTGGCGGTACGAAAAAAAATATCAATATCAAGCGAAATGTGACGTACGATATACCGTCTATTATGAAAATATTGATATATCCACAAATAATATATTGATAGTTACTAAAATTATTTTTAAAAAATATATATTTTAGTGTCACACATAAAAAAATTGAGATTCGACCTTAAAACATAATATCATTCGGTATAAATCTTGATTACAAGAATTGCTCGAAATATTTCAAACCATTTTTTTCGGGTTGCACGGGCGTTTCGAACCACCCCATGAGCTGGGATGATCAATTTGTCATGATTCAATTTAGTCTGAGTATACTGAGACGAACATAATGTATAGTTTGTATATACCGTAGGAGCACAACGAACAATTGGACTAACAAATAAATTAACTCGTAATTTAAAATATAGATAATTATTTTATAATATTTTTTCTAATTTCTAATCAAAATGAATAAGCGAACATGTTAAAACCATTAAATCAATTAATTGATATCTTTTGAGAGAAAAATGAAAGTTTTAAAATGTAAAAAATGGGTAATAATATGAACTTATGAGCAATTTTTATTCGATGGTATATCTGTTGATATCGAAATTTTGTCTGATACAGTTTGATACCGAGTTTTATGGTAAAATATGATGTTTATTCGTATTCTACCATAAAATATAATTAAGTATTATTTTAATTTTAAATTTTTTTAGAAAATTTAAATTTGATAGGACGTTTATGAGAAGTCTATATTGTCAAAGTTATGTAGATTTCAAACACAGTCATTGCCTCTTTGGTTTAGTATTCAATAATTCATTATTATTTATCTTTACTTTCAATCATTTTCAACATTTTTTTGAATAAATTTCTCATTAATGACACTTGACATCCACTAATCTCAAACTAATCTTATATGTTAATTAAATAAGATGCAAAAAATTCATTTTACCCATAATCTCCAAGTGTATATCTCATGTTTAGATATATGTATACATCACCAAAGTTATTCAAAATTAGCCCAGTTTGTTGGTTGTCGATTAGACTAGGTTTGTAAGCGAACTGAACCAGTTCGTGAATCTCTCGAGTCGGTCAATGTTTGAATTATTGATCGAGTTTTTCTAACCAAGCTCCTTCGAATTCCTAACAAACCGAATATCGAATCTCAAAATTTATATGAATTGAGCTAAGCTGGTTTGCAAGCGAAACTATTGTTACATTTATGTATATCAATAATTTAATATACATTATATTACGTTATTAAAATTATATTATATATTATTTTTTAAGTCAAAACCGAACCTCAATCGAACTGAATCTTGAATCATATTTTTTTGTTTTTAACCGGAATCGAATCTCGAACAGAACATTGTCTATTTCGAGATGAACCCGAACTTTAAAAAAATATTTAGGTTCGGCTCGATTCATTTTATTTAAATCCCTAGATTAGATCCTATATCAATATGTGGGTTGCACCTTTATTTTATCAAATTAAAGAAAAATGACCACTCTTCTTATTTATTTATTTTAACATGTCCATGTGCACTATTTTAAATTTCCGATATACAAGGCATACTCATTTTCACTAATAGTCGGTATGAGTTGTTTGATTTGAAATAAAATATGAAGTTGTATAAGTTTTTTATTATAATTTTTCCATAAAACGACAATATAAAATAAAAATGAGTTAAAAAATTGTGTATTTTATCTAAGTTAATAATTTAATTTATTTTATTATTCTGATACATATCTAATATACTCGATAAATATATGACCTATTGATGTACATGGAGCGTATGATATACCGATCGATATTGGTTTTGAAACATTGTATTGTACACGAAATAAAATCAACTTCACAACCTTCGGTTCAACATCATTCGATTAGAAAATACGGGAACTTTCCATCGAGATGCACTGGTGCGAGGGCAATGCAATACATATTTCAAAGCACATTGAAACCCTAAAACTTCATAATTTTGATTTCACATTTTCTCAATATCTTATTTTATAATTTGAAAAAAATTGAATACCCACAATTATTTGATAAGACAAGAGCCTAACCATATGAATTTTGATTGTCAAAATCAAACATTAAATCATTGACTTATTACTTATAAACCATACTTTTATTTACTATGCATTATTAGGCCCATGCACTATCAGCTAACTATTGATTGATTTACATTTCCGAATAAAGGGTGTTCGTTAAAATTTCACAATATTCAAAATTACCCATAAAGGAAACATTGAGCATCCCCATAATTAATTTACTATTCTATTTAGGAATTATTATAAAATATACAAACAACCTTTTGAACCTGCAAAAATAAAAGCATAAGAAAAAATACTATCAAAATGAGTTTAATGTGGAAAACTTAATATGAGTAAAAAATCATATGATTGGTTGAACGATCAAATTCACTATCAATTGAAAAATAATACAATACGCATAAAGAGAAAATTCGTAATATAGAGATATTTGACAATAAACCTTAATATCTCATATATATATATAGTGGTTGGAAATATTTACGAAAATATAATTCTTTCTAATATTATATTTGTATCACCAATACGATTTATCTAGATTATTTGACGTGATCTTCTTTCTTTGATTATCTCATTTGAATAATTGACTTTCATCGTGACCGATCGGTACCCGACATGTCTAAGTTTTGTTATGTTCCTTATCACCTTCGATATTACGTACTCTGTTGTTTCGATCGATCGAAACCAATACTGAACGTCATCTAATGTATCGATCGACAATAATGTTAATTGTAATCCAAGGGTAAGTGATCAACAATAATATGGATATATACAATTAACACAAATACCCCTTATAATTGTTTACTCGTTTTATTACCGATTCTTTCATAGCTTATACATGATTTATTAATATTGTTAATATATAACAATTGGATGAAATAATTGTAATTGTGAACGTGAAAGGGATTTGTGAACTTGAACGGCTACCTTGAATGCGACAGACTCCGTAATTGAGGCAGATTCCTCATAAGGCGTTGTTGAATAAAATAAGTCACCGTCATTAGAATCCACAGTAATCTGACGGTGGCTAACCGTCCAGCTGGTCGGCGTTTAACAGTTTAAAAAATTTAAATAAAATAAAGTCATAGTTAAATTTTGGTATATAGATTTATATAAAAAAAGGTAATTGAAATGATTGCTTTAAGAATTAACCATCAAATTGCTTCTAAAATTCAGGCATCCTCATATATATGCAATACTATTACTAATTTTAATAAATGCAACCGTAAGTCTTGTTCGTGTTTTTATTTATTATTACAAATTAAAATATTATCATTATTCGAACAACTAATCGAGTTTGAATAAAAATTCGTTCAAACACAAACATTTTACGAATGTTCAAATTTGAGTATTTATATATTATTTATGCAGGACAGGAACACGAACAAACATGAACATGAACAAACTTTAGAAATATAAATAATATTCGAACAAGTTTTTTCGTTCGAGTTATAATAAAAACAAAAACGATCAAGTCAAATTCGATTCGCTCTGATCGAATAACATCACTACTACACATTGTCCTTAGAAATCTAACATGATATTTTAAGGTTTGAATTCGACCCAAAAAAAGATTAGGTTTGGTTTCGTTTGAGATTTGGTTCGGGTTTGAAAACTAAAACATCTAGGATTCGAGATTCGGTTCGATTGAGGTATGATTCGACTCGAGTTCAAAATTAAGATTTAAATTAATTAAAAATAATATATATTATAATTGGCTCATCTCTTTTCATTATAAATTTTGAGATTGAATGCTTGATTTGTTAGTAATTTAAACTTGAACCAAGAAAAAAATAAATCTTATTCTCGAACCTTGATCGCCTCGGTTCGACAGATTTGCGAATCAGTTCGGTTGTAAGTATTCTTACTTTTACACATGCCCATTAAAATATAAGACCCACAAATTTGGACAAGGCCTTAAGCCTTCGGGTAGACACATTTTTGCATGTTTTGTTACATAAAGTTTTGTATAAAAATTTTGATAGATAACATTTTCAGAGCAAAAAAATAATATAAAATCTCAATTCAAGAATATTTAAAATAATAAGTCTAAGTGAAGTATTCGACTAACTCAGTTTATATTCAATAATTAACATTAAAATCCATTTAGTCAAATTTCACGATCAAATAATGACACTTACAATGAAGTCAATGTTTTTGAATTCGAAAACACGCAAACCCGATCCAATAAATCGTACTCGATCGATTATAATTATAGTGATAAATACATCGTAAATTATCGGTGTAGATGCTCATTAGCCTCCAAGTTTGTTACTTTTTGCAATTGAGTCTGTCATTTTTATTTGAGTATTTTTAGTCCGTATTTTTCGCAATATTGATCCTTTAAATTTACAAAATAGTTAATATTGATTCTCCGAAATTAAAGATAGTCTATGGAGTTGGATGATTAATTTTGTCAAAATTAAAAATATCAATTTTGATATATAAAGTGAACTTCTAGAATTTATTTTGTCAAACTTACAAATATATGAATTTAATTTGTCTTTTACATACTATGGGGGATAAAAATGTTATAATAACGAAATTCGGAAAACCGAAACTTCATTAAAAAGTGAAATTACGGGAGTAATTCTTTGGGTTTCGCCCGATATTTGTAATATATTATTATTATTATATTAAATAAGCCTTTATCAAATATCAATATTTTAATAAATAAATAAAAATTCATTGAACTATATTGATAATTACTCTCTTGACAGCTTGGTACAACTATTGTACGGACATGTCTGATGTCTCCCATTTTAAATATTAATATTAATAATGTTAATCAGTTAACCATTGTGATTTAAATTTAATTAGACTACTTATTAAATTAAATATTTTAAATAAACGTACAAATTAAAGTATAAAAGGGTGTGTGAACAACGTGTCTTCATCACAATTTTAGGAATTTTCAACAAAAATAAACTATTTGACCAAAAATAATTTTAGAAGGATACGTTTTCGAATTTGCTTCTTCTTGTTATTTACTTATATACTTATTTTAATATTATATTGGTGGTATAATGTCATATTTTATTTTAATATAAATTATATATAATTGCATCTTTAATCTATCCGAGATTGACATAGCCTCATATCATATAATTCAATTAGATCAATAATTAGAGTCTAACTAATAAATTTATAGGTATATTCTATTCGAATTTTAATATTAACTATTATGTTAAATTTCTATATTCAGATCAATTTATGTGGCGAGTATGCATCGATATAGTGTATAAGTGAAAGAAATCATATCGTAAAAAAATTTAACAAGTTATTTAATATGATTCACATTTCATCTTATAATTTAATCCAATTCACATCTAAATTTCGATGTGGGAAGATTACTTCATATTCAACCTATTATCCAAAAATAAAGTACTTAAAAATTTAACTTTTAAAATTAAAATATAAAAATAATGAACCGCGAAATATGCGGGACAAACACTATAAATACATTGTCTGGAAGCGAAATTCAGACAGTGAAGATTAATCCAAAAATGGAGATTTCGTTCTCCATAAATGCCATGAAGGCTGCTGTAACTGGGATTTCAAGGCCCCAGATCACGACATTGTTTTGCAGTGAAGAATCTAGCTCACTTTCTCAGGCATGGAGTTCTAGAAAAATGGGGTTCAATATCAGAAGCTCGTGGAAGTTGCCGGAGGGAAGATCAGGAATATCAATGGCGGCGAGAACGAAGAAGCTCAGTGGAAATTGGAAGGAATTTCAAGGTGTTAAGAACTGGGAAGGTCTTCTTGATCCTTTAGATGAACGATTAAGGGACGAAATTTTGAGATACGGCGAGTTCGTGGAGGCTGCGTATCGATGCTTTAACTTCGATTCGAGATCGCCGGCGTACGGTGGTTGTCTTTATCCAAAGGGAAGAATGCTAAATGAATGTGGAATTGGGAAAACTGGTTATAAAGTTTCCAAGAGTTTAGTTGCGACCACCGGTGTAGGGATGCCGGAGTGGATTACCGAATATATGCCGAAATGGGCGACGGTACGGTCATCCTGGATTGGGTATGTTGCCGTCTGTAACGATAAAAGTGAAATTGCGAGACTCGGCCGGCGTGATATTGTGATCGCGTACCGCGGCACCGCCACGTGCATGGAGTGGACGGAAAATCTCCGAGCGACGTTGACGAACTTGCCGGTAGAAATGTCCTCCAGTAACAGTGATTCAATGGCGCAAACTGGGTTTTTAAGCTTGTATACTTCTAGAAATGGAGGCAGGCCGAGTTTACGTGACTCCGTTCGTGAAGAAATAAAGAAGATCCTTGAAAATTACCCAAACGAGCAGCTCAGTATAACAGTTACAGGCCACAGTCTAGGCGCGTCGTTAGCGACTCTTACGGCGTACGATCTCGCCTCCACGTTGGAGCATGCGCCGCTCATCACGGTCGTTTCCTTCGGCGGTCCTAGAGTTGGAAACAGAAGTTTCCTACGTCAACTTGATAAAACGGGGACAAAAGTTCTCAGAATTGTGAACTCCGACGACCCAGTGACTAAAGTTCCTGGTTTCGTCACTGATGACAGCACAGACTGGACGGCGCGTTTGACTCAATGGGTGTACGCGGAGGTCGGAAAGGAACTCCGGCTTAGTAGCAAAGATTGCCCACATCTTACGGAAACAAACATAGCCACGTGTCACGATCTGAAGACTTATCTCCAGCTGGTGTACACTCAGGGTTCAAACAGAAACAATAGTCCCCTAGAACAAGTTTTTTATGTTGATTACTTGTAAAATATATCAATTTAATAGGTTTATTTATTTTGTCAATGTGTTAATCTACCAAAGTTTTTTTGTCTAAATCGATTTGTGTTAAAATATTATCCTACATCGATTGTGGAAATAGAAATATTCTAATTTATAACGGATGTTATATCATAAATAATTAGTTTGATCTAACATTTTCAATATGATTCAATTCTGTTATGAACTACTATTCCGATCCATTATATCCTAAATTTCTACAATTTGAGATATCCCCTTTTAACTAATGTGGTCAAACTCATATAGATGATTCAATTGATTTAACTACGAATCACTTACAAATCATATCAATATACTGTAATTCTGTTTCGATTC
>RWGZ01001181.1:48804-139871 GCA_009725065.1 Utricularia reniformis | reverse complement strand
TTAGATTTAACCATTACCTGGTATAAAAGGGAATTTTCGAGGCAACAGAGGACGAATCATTCCCTTCTGAATCTTCCAATCAACAGGATTTAAGCTTGTAGCTTCTAACTTTATCAGGACTTCATCCTTTGCCGGAGTAGGAACTGGAACTTCAACATGCTGCACGAAAACCAATTCATCAAAGATAAAATACAAATTGCTAATAGAAACTGCGAAATCAAGCAGAATCCAGAAATTACGAATTATTTAGAACACAATCAAAATTAATCATCGAGAAAGGCGCTCGAATCTGAACCACCGATCAATGAATATTTAACAAATTCAAAAGACAATCGGAAATCAGAAAGGTCGGTGGATGAAACTCGCCTTAAGGCCCGCGGCACCACCGCCATAACCTTCGTAGAGAACTGCTCGCATCAAATTCGCCGCCATTGTTGCTAGAGAGGACGAGAATCTCAGGCTCGTGTAGCTTTCTGTTCAGTTAACACCATCTGTCGGTAATTTCAAAAGGCTGGCTTTATGGATAAGTCACAACTAAAAATGGAAAATATTCCAACCTATTAAATTATAATCAATTTTATATTTATTACTTGACAATCGAAATTTCAACTTGGGGATCCATTAAAAAACTATCTTATCATGTGAAACAACTCATGACACATACGATTAATGTATTATTTTTTAAAAAATATTTATAAATTCAAATTCATAATAATAATTATTATTATAATTATATATTTTTTATAAGTTAATATATTTATAAAATAATAATCAATTACACTTTAATTATAAACAAAATAATAATCATAAAATATTATAAAAAATTTAGCCACTAATTTTTAAAAACTAAAGTACTATTAAATCCATATTTAATAACAAAATAATAATCATAAAATAATTATAAATTGATAAAAATTATATTAACCTAATAAGTTATTCTCAAATAAAAATAATTTATTAGTTAACAGGATTTAATTTATCTCTTATATACCTAAATAATTCAAATATTTATGTAACCTAAGTAGCTGGTAACATTGTAAAAAAACTTAAATAGTATATAAAATTACCTATGTTGCACGGATTCGTGGGGTGTGTGTCTTGCAACGCACCCCAGTGCGGGGTGGGCGAATCCTACCGGATGCGTTAATTTTTTTTTAATCCTATTAGATTCATTAGATTATTTCTAGTACTGTTACTTTGAGATATTTCACTCGTTAACTGAAGTTAACTTGTTCATTTTTTTACATAATTGATTTAGTTTCTACGTAGAGCTATGTAATTTATTCGGTGAAGTAGAAACTCAAACTGGAATATTCAACATTATGCAATAATGATATAAATGACTTAAAATTATCAAGTGTAGAGGCTTGTCATTTTCTCATTAAAGTTTTAACAAATAGTGTTTTAGTCGTTTTTTGTTGAGAATGCATATCTGTTATAGTCCCTTTTTAGGGGTACCAACAGTCATCCAGTTCATTCAACGAATGAACTCGGTTCTGATTTCTTTAAAATGTGGAAGACGATCAAAAGCTAAAAACCAAAATAAATGCACGGCAGTATATAGTGGAAACCCCGTGAACTGGGGTGAAAACCACTCGACCAAGAGTTTATTATGCTCTTGGCCTGCTCACTAATGAAATAAATCAAAGTTCATACAAACAGGTTAATGAAAATGACTAGGTAAAGAAAGCGGTAAGAATCCGGCATGGCAACAGCCTGTTCTTCCGCGTCCAAAGGGTCCTGTTATTTCCTTCGTCTTGCCCTGTATTTATAGAGTCGCCGGCGAGTATAATCCACGTCCTGTAACCGCCTCTGACAAGTTTGTTAGAGGTTGTTATCGCAGGATGTAAAACGAGGCTGGGACCGATGCGTGGTCTGCGTGATCGGGCCCGAAGCATGATAAACGTGATAGGGCCCGAAGCGTGGAACGCGTGAGCCTATAACCGTTTTGTAACCGTTCGGACCGAACCCCGGAGCCAGCTGGCAGATAACGCTTTTATTTACTAAGGTTATCTTCGGTTCTCTGTGTTGAACATCAGGCCGCTCTTCCTAAAGGTGTAAGTGGGCTATAAGAGTTCGTTTTGATTATTTAAGTCGGCCCAACTGTTATCGGGCCTCACCCATTACAGGGTACCCGGTCCTAGAGTTCTTATCAATATCCGTATCGAATATGAGATATCATGAGTAATTAATTTGACGAATGATCTTATGTATTGGGCTATACATGCATTCTCTTAATCCATTAAATATAGAAAAATGATCTTGATCGAATATTAACTTTTGATATTCGTGTGTCATATTCTATAAAGTTTTGTATAGTTTTATACATTGTGTAAATGTTCGAGTTTTGACTATATTTGTAGATTACAGATATACATGTATCACCAGAAATTAAGTTTACCGGATAATTTAATATATATTTTAATTAATTTAAATTAACACACCCTCAACGCACCGTTAATTGGATTTGTAAAATTTTACGCACCCCGCACCCATGCAACATGGATAGTAATGTTTTGCATTTAATTCCAATCTTTTAAGAATTTTACAAATTAAATCCTCCAAATTTAAAACATTTAACAAATCAAAACCCAAAATTCTCAAATTTTGATTTTTTACGAAAATTTTAATTATCAAAATTCAAAACTTTAAAAAACAATTATATTATGATTGATTTTACAAAACAAGTTAGATCAAATTTACCTAACACCTAATAAATTCCAATTTTTTCATACCAATCAATACCAAAAATTTGTTAGAATCGAAATATCACACAATATGGATCAAAATATCAATACTACCGTGAGCTTTGAACATAATAATCACTCAGATATTTCTTAATAATTTATTAATAATTTTTAGCAAAAAAAGAACCGCAATCGAATTTCCATATGTTCTCCAAATCTCAACGTCCAAAGATACGACGACAAATAAGCTTACAGGAAGGATGATGACACAATTGGAAGTTCAAGGCTTATTCTTGCTTATGCCCGCGAACATCTTCCCGTACAACTTGGCATCTTTTTTGTTGCATTCTTTCACTTTCTCCTTGAGAACTCTGTATTCCATCTTCAAATCCCTGCAATTCTCGGCATCCAGATTAGTATATGTAAAAAATATTCAGCTTTGAAAAAAGAAACCTTTATCCCTAGCCTTTTCGGGTTAAGAAGATGAGGAGGGTACTCGAGTATAATGTATAAGACCACATAAAAAACCAATATGAGATAATTGTTCATTATTTCGAGAATATATACCTATTCTCCGGGTCAAGCTCAAGTGCTCTTTTTATGTCTAATTCAGCAACATCAAAATCTCCCATATTGATATATGCCTGAGCCCTCCGGTACAAAGCCTTAACATTAGTACTCTCAACTTCAAGTACCTTCAATAATAATCCCGGCGGTATAAGATATGTAGCAGCAAGCACAAGGGAAATAGAATGGTTTGTTTACCAATTAATTATTACCTTTGTACAAAGCTTCTCAGCTTGCTTATAGTCCTTGAGTTTCAATTTGCATGCTGCATTGTTCAAGTTGCAAGTGATTTTCAGAACCTTAGCTTGCTTCTTTTCTTCTTCACCAAAGGAGGAATCAAGATCGATGTACTTTGTAGCCTGGTTATATTACTTTCATGTAAGCTACAGATTTGCAAAAGATATAAGAAATTTATTGCTTACTACCTTGTCATACTTGTTGGAGGCTCTTACAATTTTTCCAGCTTTGAAGAGTGCATTTCCTTCTTCCTTTTTCTTAGAGGCTGCTTCAATTTTTTCCGGTGTTTCCATATCCCATGATTCTTNCATTAAACGTATTTTTTCACTAGTTTCTCATTTGATTCATACAGAGTGGAGTACATGGACGAATTTACTCATCCGATAGCATGAGCCCCTTGCCGGCATCCGTAGCTGTCAAGGGAGCAAATATCACTGTATGCATATAACTCTTGGCTCTCCAACTGCACATCTTGAGCTTTTGCTGCATTCTGATTTATTTCTATTCACCAACAGGTTACTGCTGGCAAAAATCTTGCAGATTACCATAGATTACTAGCTCCCAAGGAAAAGTATCAAGGTTTGGATTGTGTTTGCTTTTTTTTCGATCTGAACCTATGCTACGTAGTGATTTTTGAAATATTGTCCCACATTGGTTGTGTAACTAGAATAATTCTAGTTTATAAGAGATGTGTTATCATGAGTAATTGGTTTGCCCTAGCATTTTTAATATGATTCATTTCTCTTATGTATTGGGCTACACGGATAGTCTCCCAACCCATTGAATCCTTAATTTCTATATGGTATCGGAGCTCCAGGGTGACTGGTCTGTACCGGTTTAAACAAAAAAAACTATGTTAGAAAAGTGCATATTGACCTATGATTCAAGCACTACCGAGCATATTGAAGCAAATCTGAACCGGATCAAGACCAGATAGACTAGAGGGGTGTTTTAAAATATTGTCTCACATCGATTGTGGAACTAGAATAATTCTAGTTTATAAGGGAGTGTAATAACACGAGTAATTGGTTTGGCCTAGTCTTTTCAATATAATTCACTCTCTTCTAGACTTGATTTCTATAGTCATTTCTCTCGTTTTCTTGTGGATGCAGTCATCGTAAGCATGCCTGGATACAGACAAAAGAGTGCGTGTATAACAACACTTGGGGATGGAGCCATTACATTAGATTTCGTTCTTGATCGTGTTACAAGCAATGAAACTATCGCTGAAAGTGACTGTTTCTTCGAAGCTAGTAGCGGGTTTCAAGTGATCCATCTTTTGCCAGTGCCACATTTTGAAATTGTTATGCTCTTGTTGATTGTAATATCAGCCCTTCTATTCTTTTTGATGAAGAGTGGATTGAAGTCGAATCACCATAGCCAAAAACACTCGTCCATGTACCAACGTGTTGCGGTATGATAGCTGAATCCACTTGTTATGTATGATTTACTTTTTGTTGTCGGACTTTAAGCATCTCGGCACAATGTCGAATGTGTTTGGGAAGTAGAAGAGCCAAATAGATGAACTTTTGTTATACATGAATCATTCTTTTCAAATGAATCAAATATTCAAATGGTGTTTTTTAGCATTATGGTCTTGCCTTTTTTTACAATTAATGAATGATCGTCAAATGCAAATTTAGTTCAATAGTTTCATGATTTTAATAATTTTAGTTTCTAAAGTTCTATGAGTATTACAATACAAATCTCTATACTTTATAAATCTAAAAAATTTAGTATATATCATATAATTGATTTAAAGTTTACAATCTTGCCAAATATAATCTTCGACCAAAATCATATTTTAAGGACATATTTTGCAAACTTTAATGGTCTGACTTGCAAATGTGACAACCTTGAGAGATTAAATTTGACGAAACCTTAAAATTTGAGAATTAAATACATCATTAAATATTATAGAGATCAAATTTTTCAAACAGAAGCATTTTTCTTGTGCTTCATCTCTTTGTTACAATAAGCAACCATAAACTGAGGATTCAGATGGTAGAAAGTAGAAACAAACATATATATACACATCACAAATCAGTCACTTTTACTCTAATTAGCCTGTTTTCATTGCACTCTTACCTCTAAATCCAGTAACATGTAATTTAGATGTAGATCTAACAACACCCGAGTTTTTATTCTCGGATAGCTTCGACTTACCTCTCGAAATCCCAGAATGTGATGACTTTGTTCTCTTGGCAACTTCACTAACCATCACCTTCTTGCTACCTTTAGAATCTACAGATGTTTTCGAAGCTTTCGAGCCGACGTATTTCTTAGCAACTGATGATGATCTTCCATTTATCTTCTGGCTTCCTCTAGAGAATGAAGATCTTGTAGTAGATTTTGATATGGAGGCTTTCTTACCAACTACAATGTTTTTCTCACGGGGTAAAGATGATCCCGTGGCAGATTTGATCTTGTTCGAAGCTTTTACCGTATTTGTGAGCTTCGAATTCGGGTTGTTTATCTGTGAACGAGCAATATCCCTTTTGACTCTTTCGACAGAAACCGATTCTAAGCTCTCGTTTTTCATCATAGCTTCTTCGATGCAAGATGCCAAGAGTGAATCCTTTTTAGCAACCAAACTTGTCACTTTCCCTGTTAATGGATAAAAATATTGAATTCAAAAGGTGCATTGCGTTGTAACTTGTATGTTAAATATATGGAGTCGGGTCAATTTATCTGGAGAGCGTGCTCGGATATAACGTATAAGAAGGAAGTGACCACTGTAAAATACTTGAACAAGTCATTTATTATGGCCAACATTCCCTCTTATAAACCAATTCACCCCACTTTCATTTTTCAACGTGGGACAATATCCACTATTTCAACACACCCCTCAAGTCTAAACACCTGACAAGTTGGACTTGACAATTCAAATAAGTGGATTACCAACCGATCAAATAAACCAGACTAAACCCGGTAATGTTCACTCATGATTTTTCTGAACCCGCTCCTATACCATGTTAAATTTATAGAGTAGAGTCAATTTACATGAAGAGTGTGCTCGGATATAACGTATAAGAGAGGTGACCACACTGTAAAAGACTTGAACAAATCATTTATTATGGTCCACATTCCCTCTTATAAACCAATCCACCCCACTTTCATTTTCATACGTGGGACAATATCCAATATTTCAACATTGTATACGTACCTTTAGCACCCATACGAGCGGTTCTTCCGGTACGATGAAGGTAATCGATCTAAAAGATCAAAACGAAACGAAATATAAAATCAATGTTCAGTAAAAACACCATTGAAAAAGATAGATCTTAATGCTTACAGAGTTTTTGGGAAAATCAAACATGATGACATGATCAACATCCAAGTCTAGACCTCTTGCTGCAAGGTCTGTACAAACTAATGTCGGACAATCTCCATCGTTATTCTTAAATTTACCGAGGTTCTCGACCCTGCAATTAACAAAGTTCATGGCTACGGAGAGACGCAAATAACGAACATCGAAAGCAACCAAAAAGTGACCTTTGTTCAGCTGGAACCTCTCCATGATAATTTACTGTAGAGATTTGATTTTCACTCAAATAGTGATCGACGGCTCGGCTAGAATTCAATGTGTTGCAGAAAACCATCACTCTATTCCCTTTAGCTAAACTTGGTTCAAGAACCTGTAATCATATAATAAATCACATAAGAAACAAAGAAACGAGAGCATGTTCACTTTCGAAATCGAAGATCATGATGCTGTAATGCATTTGTGCTTCCACTATCCCGAATCTATATTGAGGTTTTTCAATATAACATTTTTTTTCACAGAAGATTCGTATAAGTTTTTTCTTTAGAACCTGTAATCAAATAAGAAATCACATAGGAAACACAGAAACGAGAGGTTTCACTCCGAAATCGAAGCTGTATGATGCTGTAAAACATTTGTTCTTCCACTATCCCGAATCTATATTGCGGTTTTTCATTATAATTTTTTTTCACAGAAGATTCATATAAGTTTTTTCTTTAAAACCTGTAATCAGATAATAAATCACATAAGAAACAAAGAAACGAGAGGTTTCACTTTCAAAATCGAAGCTTTATGATGCTGTAAAACATTTGTGCTTTTATCCCGAATCTATATTGCGGTTTTTCTTTATAACCATTTTTTCACAGAAGATTAATACGGTGAAACAAAGATTAAAGAACATAACAGTAAAGTGCTGAATTGACCTGCAATAATGCTTCTAGCTTGTTTTCTGAACCTGAAAGTTTAAGAAAATTGTGGCGAGCTGAAGAAATCTTCTTATGAAGAGAAGAAGTACGTAAATGAGCAATTCCTTGAAACTCCTCATCCACCAAATTCTGCACTGCCTATACAAATTACCAAAAAATATAATGAAACATGATGCGATCCATGCAGAACACATGCAGCTCAATGGAAGAAGCTTAAGAATATGTTCACAAATAAGCAAAAAAATCACGGTAAAAACTACGAATTATCAATGCTACTAGACCAACATTTTGATTTTGAGATTTTAGCTTAATATGCATACCTTTGTCATTGTTGCAGTAACTAATACAGTTTGAAAACCAAATCCTTCGGCCTTAGTAGCACGGTTTTTTAAAGGTTGCAAAAATTTGCGGATATCAGGGCCAAATCCGTGATCAAACATTGTGTCCGCCTCATCCAAAACCTTGTAACGCATAACAAGCATTATAAATAGTAGAAGAAAAAAACAGTGAGTCGTCAAGCAAAGAGGTTCATGGAATTAAAGTAACTAAACTTTAGATGATTACCAAATATTTGATATCACCATAAACCATATTCCCCTCTTCTATATGCTGCAAAACTCGGCCTGGCGTCCCTACAATCACATCAATCGGGCTATTCAACGAGTCTTCTTGAGGCCTTAACCGTCCACCTCCGCTAACCATGGTTGATCTAAATCTCGCATGATGACTAAGAGACTTAGCAACACGAAACACCTAGAGAAAAAAAAATACATGAGTTTAATGATAGAATCGAGTAGCTATACAAATGATCGAGGCAAAATGTAAATACCTGTTCACAGAGCTCCCTTGTTGGGCACAGTACAACAGCCCGAGGACGTCGAGGTTTCATTAGTATACCATGCATTGCTTCGTCTCTCCTCAACAACTGCAAGGTTCAATGCTAAGTTTATTGGAAAATAGACTTGAAATGGACACATTCCATAGCAACTAATGCACACAGTAAAAAGAAGCAGAATTTACAGTGTCATTTATGTAAAACTACACTAAATACATGCATCATGATTCATGAAGATAACACAACTAATGTAATAACAAGAATTGCATCAACTTTGAAATACAGCAGATAAAGAATCATAAATTAATCAAAAACATGTAAAAAATTAGTCTTTATCTTCAANTTTTACAAATAATATAAAACAAACCCTTAGCGAAAAAAGTTAGAAATTGAAATTACTTTAAATTTAGGGGATAATGAGAATTTTGTTAAGCTATAACTAACCCCCACAGTGAAATTGTTGGAATTGAAGTCAAAGGCAGATTTCAGAAATGGCGGTCGAGGAGGGGCAGGTGAAAGAAATCGAGGAAGAAGGGGCGGCCGCACCATTGTTATCTAATTTCGATGAATCTGACTCCGCCGCTACTCGCCGATCGGCCCGAACCGTGACAACGAAGGTACCGGAGGCGGAGGTGCATATTTACAAGCAAGGTAAAGGTCCGATTGATGTTGTGAAAATGGCTCTAGGCGGTTGGGATCAAGATCAGCTTGAGGTCGGCGAGATTCTGCATAAATATGGGTTTAAGTGTGTTTGGGCTTACGTTCCGGGTACGGGTCGCGGTGTGCCGATCCGGTTTAATCAGAAGAATGGCCGGTCTTTGATTACTTACAGAGACGGTTCTGTTATATATCTCGATGGTGAACCCAAGGTTAGAAACTGATAGCCCGTGCTTTTCGTTTTACTTTTCCTCTATAAGTTTGATGATTTTGTTGGTTGTGGGAAATATGTTTTGAGATCTGTAAATTCTGTATAGAAGTTGTCATTATTGATTGTGAATTTATAGAGAGTCTTTAGGCTTTCAACTATTGAAATTATGATGAGGTTATGCACGGGATATGACGTATAAGGAAAAGAGATTAGATCTCGTAAAAGACTTGAACAAGTCATTTACTATGACTAAATCAATTCAAATTTCATTTCAAATCTAATGTGGGGCAACTTAATATTTCAACACACCCACTCAAGTCCAAATAAATTTGGACTTGTGAATTGAAATGAACTGAAATTTTATCGGAATTAATAATCAGGATTTCGACCAAACTAACTCTAATACTATGTTGAAATTATAGAGTCTGACCGAAATTATGATGGGAGTGTGCACAGATATAATGCATAAGGGGAGGAAACCACATCGTAAAAGAGTTGAACAAGACATTTACTATGGGACCCCTTCTCTCTTATAAACCAATCCAAATTTCATCACAAATCTAATATGGGACAATTTGATATTTGAACATGAACCAAATCACACTATGTATTTACCCTTTCGAAAGAGCTTCAATTTAGAGTACCTGCAAGAAACAAGAATGCCAAATACAATTTTATTGATTACCATGGAAGTTTAGTGATTCAATTTTGAACTCTAGCTTGTTAAACTTTTAGAGTCATGTCAATTTACATTGGGAGAATGTGTACGGATTTAGGTTACAACGTAAAAGATTTGACTAACTCGATTATTATATCTCAACAAAGCTTGCTTCATTCATTTACAGCTTTCGTAATTGTTTAAAGCTCGATTACGAGTTATTTTGCTATGCTTGAAAAGAACTTATGTACTTTAATGGAAGTTTTATGGGGGAAACTTTTTCATATGTTTTAAGCTTAGCATTGTTGTTATTAATTTCGGAAAAATGTCGTGACGAATTTTACGTATGTTGTTAATGCAGGACTCATTGGTTAAGCCAATCACCAAGATTTTAGTAGGAGTTGGTGTTATGACAATGATGATCGTGTTTGTTGTTAAGGAGAGTCCAGAATGGGCTAAAAAGCTTAACTTTTCAGGAACTGGAATTCCTCCATGGCTTTTAGCTTGTGCGGTTATCGTCTTCATTCGATTGAGGAAGAGAACCCGAAATTACTTACAAAGAAACACTCAGTAGCTCAGGTTTGTTTGTTTCTTTACTGCATAGCATAAACACCAACTTGATGGATTTACATTGATCTCGATCGGTACAAACGATACTGATTTTACATGATATTGATGTGAAGAAATGGATAATATTATTGATGAATCAACAACTGTGTTTGTTAATTGATCACTATGAATCCAATTCCTCCAAGAGTTTAGTGTCAATATGAGTGAGAATGAAAGTGTTATACATGGTACAAACTCGACCCTATTGGACCAAATCCGTACCAGTCCGTATATTGAGATGAGGCATGACTTTTCTTATGGCTCACATGTACAATCATCCATAAATATGGCCCGTGTGTTCATCCACTCGAATTCGAATGGCATGACCACGAATTCATAATGCCCGTACCTTGACTGGAAAGTCGTCTTTGATATGTTGGATCCTGACGATGGTACCCTTGTTGCAACTATGATGTTTAGATCCGTTAAAACGGATTCATCGAAACTCCGAAACAGAATCGCTGAAGTAGAAATTTAAAAAGAATCAAATTTGCTTGGGATTCCTATACCATTATTCTATAAATATAATTATATTAATTATAATAAAAATTAATATTTGAAACTTGAAAATTAAAATAGAATATTTGAACATTCTTTTAATATCAATAATATTTAAAAATCAATTAGCAAAGAAGTTGTAGAAAATGAAGTGTTTTTTGTAAGCTACTTAAATTAATGTGATTCGACATGTTTCTTTATAGCGTACATTTGTGTTAGGTATAAGCTAATATCTTTATAGTGATTTTGATCGAACAAGTCCTCGATACGGATTATCATTTATAGCGTACATATTCAACTATATGTAAATTTAGTAGTTTGTGTTAGGGAAAAACCAAAAATATAATCCAAATCTAGAAAAAAATTAAAACTCAAATCAATTTATAAATTGATCCAACCATTCAAACCGTTTTAGTTTCAATATTTAAGAATATACATATATTTGATATTTATTAGAAAATAACATTTGATAACAAACAATACTATGAAAAATAATCCTATAAAAAGTAAATAAACTTACTTTATATGTTTAGTTGTTCTATGAATTTTTGGCTTTGGAGGCACGAATCTCTTGTTTCTGCTAATGCACGATTGACATTAATTCCTATAAGACAAAGCTTCACGTGAAATGTAAGGGATGGTTTAGTAAAGAATGAACATTTTTTCTAGTACGACAAAACAAGCAACGAATACCGATCATGGAAATATACAGCCGAAATCCAAATAATGGGTAATATTTGAAGTAAGAAGAACATTAATAGATATCCTTCTAACCTTAAAAGTAGATTCATTCAAATTTCTCTTCATCTGAATTTGACCTGATTCCGATAAGTGACTCGACGACTTGTTGCATCTCTGGTCGGACTTTAGGATCATAACATAGACATGTCTTTGCAAGAAGTGCGAATTCGTATGCGGCATTTGCCGAATAGATTCCCTCCAAACGACGATCCATTATCTTGTTCAAATCCACTTTTTCCCCAAAGAAGGGATTCAAGATTTCCACAAGCGGATTTATACCTTCCACAGAGTCGTTCCAATCCATTCGCGTAATATCATAAGCTCGTGAACCGGTAAGCATTTCTAACATCACGACTCCAAAACCATATACATCACTTTTGAAAGATAAGTGGCCTGTCGGGAAGAAAACATGTTAAAAAGAAAATATGACCAGGAGTTTCTGTTGAAATTATAGAGTAGCTGAAATTATGACAGAGTGTACACGGATATGATGTATAAGGGAAGGGAACCACATCGTAAAGACTTGAACAAGTCATTATGTGATGGTATTCCCCATCCTTATAAACAAAATCAATGTCACTTCTTTAACCAATATGAGAACAAATTCAACAGTTTCATCTTCAGAATTTGAAGAACAATTTTTACCTGTAGAAATGTACTCGGGAGCAATGAAACAAATTGTTCCCATTACTCGAGTTGTGTCGTGGGTGTCGGTACCAATGGGGCCATATTTTGCTAGACCAAAATCACTGAGTTTGGGATTCAACATCTGAGGCTCAAAATAAGAGAAAACTATCAAAAAGCCAGATGCAAAAACTAAATCATTGCTTCAAAGTGAATTAGTGGACATGGTAAGCTCAATTAGCATAAAAAACCAAATCTGTAACAAAAATATGGTAAAATTACCAAGCTTCTCAAATGAGTGAGTTTGTTAAAATTATGGTGGGAAAGCGTGAACAACGGGATTAAGAGGAGGAAACACACATTTAAAAGACTTGAACAAATCAATATATGATGGAATTCCTACCCTTATAAACCTAATCAACCTCACTTCTTTAACTGATGTGGGACAAAGTCCAACACTCCCCTTCAAGTCCAACCATAAAGTTTCGACTTGCGATGAACCGAACCAGCTCTGATACCATGTTGGAATTATAGAGTCTGGCTGAAATAACGACGAGAGTTAAAGTCCTTTAAATGTGCGGTTTCCTTCCCTTAATTCCATTCTTTCATACTCTCCCGTCGTTATTTAGGCAAAACACTATAATTCCAACATAGTATCAAAACTGGTTTGATCAAAAATCATAATTATCAATACCGGGTAAGTCCGGTTCATCTCAATTCGCAAGTCCAAATTTGTCGGGTATTTAGACTTGAGGGGGTGTGTTGGAATGTTAAAAATGATCCATGTCATTTGGATTGGTATATAAGAGGAGGTGTGGACTATTGTAATTGACTTGTTCAAGTCTTTTATGGTGTGGTCTCCTCCTCTTATACGTAAGATCCGTGCACATTCCCATCATAATTTCGGCAAGATTCTATAATTTCAACAGAGTTACCATAATTCGTGACAAGCGTGGAGCTTACCTCATCGAGCAATATGTTCGAAGTCTTTCCATCTCTCCATATAATGTTTACTGAGTGCAAGAAGGCAAGTCCACGAGAAACTCCAATGAGTATCCTAAGCCTCGTATCCCATGAAAGCCGGGGTGTAACAGAGTCCCCTGAAATTGTACTATTTAGCTTGATGAATATTGGGGGCTAAATGTTTCATATTTATGAATAAGATGATTCATTACTCTGAAAAAGGTGACGATCCAAGCTCCCCAATTCCATAA
Source organism: Utricularia reniformis (assembly GCA_009725065.1). NCBI lineage: Eukaryota > Viridiplantae > Streptophyta > Magnoliopsida > Lamiales > Lentibulariaceae > Utricularia > Utricularia reniformis. The sequence goes on along the minus strand of RWGZ01001181.1, from coordinate 126,142 downwards.
ATTCATATACAAGCAGAAGCTTCTTGTGCTCGAAACAGTAGCCCAATAACTTGATCACATTTGGATGAGCAACATTTGCAAGGAATAACATTTCGTTCTGCATGCATGCTCATAATTGAGATTTATAATGAATAAATTGTTGTCTATTACTCCACATCAATTTTTCTTAGAAAGCTCATGAATCATTTATCAGGGCAATGTAAATCCTCGGAAGAAAGCAAATTGCAAAATGCAGCCCATCCAAGGATCAAATGCATGGTATAATAATAAAATGAACTAGTTGACAAGTGAAATATAAAGAAAATGGCGTTATTTGTGAATGAAAAATTACCTTCCACTGTTCAATCCCTTGCTGGCTATCAGAACTCAACCACTTTACAGCAATTGGGTAACGATTTATAATTCCATCGCTAAGATTTCCCTTTAGCCAACCTTTATACACTGTCCCAAAGCCACCACGGCCTAAAGATGTTTTGAAATTTTCTGTGGCTTTCTTCAATTCTAAAAAGGAGAACACCCTCAAACTGCGAATTGAAGCAAATTCCTCGTTTGATAAAATATTGCCGCCATGAAATTCAACATTACCAGTCCCACGTGACACTGGTGCTGTAAAATATGGATACTGTCAGCCCAAAAACTGCAAGAAACTTGCTTCTCAAAAAAAGTGCTAAGGATTTTAAACTAATATTTTTTACAATTTTATCAGGATAAAGGCAAAAACTAGTAATTTTGCAAAAACTGCACTGATGTAATCAATACTAAGCTCCTGATCATGCTACCTATTAGAGTAAATTTGGTAATGCAAATGTGTAGATTCCAGTACCATCGCACAATTACAAAGAATGTGTTAAACAAGGAGACAGAAATAGAACCAAAAATAAATCCATGCATCAGTCTACGCACTGCAGCTATTCACTTTAATTTGAAGCATTACTTTTTTAGACGTTGAAGTAACATGAAAAAAACAAAATGTGCAAGGGATGAATCATTACCTGACAGTGAAAGTGCATGATTTTTCTTCGACTGTTTAACAGTGTTCCAAATTGCATCAAATGGCAAAATCCTTGCTAGCTTATGTAATGCAGCTTTTTTCCCATGTTTCTTACCATCTAAAATCATTTTCCTCTTGAACTGTTCTATCATAGGATTCGTACCACTTCGCAAACTAGAATACGTGGTAGAAGCTGGGAGAAAATCAGTTATGCTAGTTATCTGATTCCGTACCAACGATTTAACATATCCCTGCTGTTCCAGAGAAAGCTCAAGATTTATAATGACATAAGCTATTGCTGGGCGTTTCTTTGGATCATCAAGCAAACATTTCTCTGTGATTCCTATAAATGTCGTCAGACTATCTGGTAGTATTTCCTTCTTTATAATTGGATCAACAATTGACTCAAGTTCACCTTTATGGATCTTACTTTGAGCCCACATGGTTAGACTGCGTTTATCCTCTTCAGCGAGTGGCTCCAGAGCTGGTCTCCCACAGAGCACTTCTAACAACATGACACCAAAGGAGTAAGTGTCACTATTGGTTGTTAGCACACGAGTTCTAAAATAATCTGGGTCCATGTACCCAAATGTGCCCTTCACATGTTTGCTTGCTTGGCTTTGCAACACTTTTCCACTCTCAAATTCAGCTAAGCCAAAATCTGAAACCTTAGCCAAATGATGGTCATCCAGTAGAATGTTTGCGGCCTTTATATCACAGTGTACCATCCCATGGCCAGTGTGAAGGTAGTCTAACCCCCTAGCAGCTCCAATGCATATGTTAAGTCGTTGGGTCCAAAACAAAGTGGATGAGGCTTTGTTTTTCCTAGGGAGTTTATACAAATGATCAGCAAGGGAGCCAGAAGGCATGTATTCATAAACCAGAATCATTTCACGCTTCTCCTTGCAGTAACCAATTAGAGAGACCAGATTACGATGCCGCAGCTCAGAAAGGGTTTCGATCTCTGTCCAGAACTCACGTTTTCCTTGCTTGGAGTTGACTTTTAACCTTTTAAAGGCCACTGTTTCTGTCCCATTATCTATAGTCCCTTTGTACACCTTACCAAATCCACCCTTTCCTATCAGGAATCTATCATGAAAGTTATCTGTTGAGGATAAAATTTCATCAAGTGAAAAGAGACGAAATAGTCTTTTTGCTTTTTCAGATGGCTTATTTTCCTTTTCCTCCTCTATAAACTTTTTTCCAAGAAACCTTCTCAGCAAGTAGACAATAATGTTGACCACAAAAATCAGCAACACAAATGCATTGGCAGATGCATTTCTGCTACATATAAACAAGAACAATGTACCGATAGCATTGAGTGGCGAATCTAGTACGGGTCTTGGACCTGCAAGTCTATCATCGACATTGATGATCTTGAACATCTCAAATCCATCAAGCAGGCTACTTATATCAGCTAATCCATGTTCAAAATTGAAAGAAATAACTATGTCACGTTTACCCTCCCGTTTGTGTTCATTCAACATCACAATGTAGTTCTTGTGCCATAAAAAACCTTCTTCTTCACTTGATTGCATCAAATCAGTGGCAGTGGAGACGATCACCCCATCAATGGCAACCAAGAAATCTTTTTCTTCAGTTTTTGCAATTTTGAGACCGATCTCACAGAATTGAAACCTTACCAGGTAACTCAATCCTACATCCACAGATGTTTTCCAGGTCATATTCTTCTCAACCTTAATTCCTCCCTTCTGCTTCATACTTCTTTCCCATATCCTTACGGTATCATCAACCTGATCTGGAGTTGCATCATCCAATTTCATATCCACACTTCGCACAATCTCTAGAGCCGTTCCTCTATCAATATGAACCATGTCTTTCTGGCCAACTATTTGGACCATAGTTTGACAGTAAGAAAGTCCAGAAGGCACCGAGAGAATCTCGATGCCATTCACAAAAGCATAAGCATCCTTCGTTGCACCCTGGATAGAAGTGAAAGTTATATCGAACACCTGATGATCTTCAACCGTCAAAACAAATTCCCTGACAACCGAGTCCAGACCAAGTGCGTGGGCCGCAATCGAGGCACTGAAGTTATTGAGAAGAGTGAAAGGACCGGCTTTAACAGTAAAAAGGTCGGTGAAATAGTGCAATCCCTTGCATGCAGTGCTAAAATGAAGACGAATTAACTTCTCACCAGGATTCAGACGAAACCTATACGAAAATTGCGAGAAAGAAACTCTGGACGTTGAATACGGAACCAAATCGAGATCATCTTTACAGCTCACCGCTGTAGACAAACCTTCAATAGTGAAAAATTCTGGACGCAACTCTCCCAGCCATTCTCTACCTTTAGGAGCCCTTAACGAATCGGATGAACCACAATTGATCGAAATCTGAGCGTTCGTGGCTGCTATTGACGCGAGAATGAGAACAGCCGCAAGAATGAGCACCGGATGAAAGTGAAACGATAAACCTCTGTCTCTCTGACGCTTTTCCATCGGAATCGGTAGTCTTTGAAGAAGGTAAGCGAACCATTGCAGAAAACTGTGATCGTACTAAAAACTCGACAAAGAGTTGACAAAGTCTTTGGAGAAATTTTCATGGAAGTTTCCGATTTTCAGTTCTCTCACCGCTCATTTCTTATCACTTGGAAATTTGGAATGGAAGATCAATTTTCTAAATTAATCAAATCTAATGAAGTTGTTTGGTTGGTTGGTGGGAAAGTGCACGGTAAGCGATCAGGTGAAATAAAATGTGGTGAGTTGAACGTATTTATTATAATATAATTTTAAAAATTTTTTGTAAAAAATATTGGTGTAATGAACATGATTTTAGTAAAAGTACATATTTATCCTCAAGATAAAATAATCTTACATGAAAAGTATGAGAACGAGAAATTGTGTCGTTATGAAATAAATATAAAATTTTCATATTGGTTAGAACGGTCGTATATCGGTCGATAACATTTTTTTGTTTTTTTTAACTTTAAAAAAATTTAAAATAATAATATTAATGTTTTCATATCGCTCCAAAATTCCGTGCTGATTCGGACTGATATGAGCGGTACGATCGATATACCGGTCGGTACCCAATTTTATTTTAATTAATTTTTAGGTTTGGACCGTGAAAAATCCGGATATCGACCCTAATACCCGTTATCAGGATGTAAAAAAAATACCGATACTACCCAAAATTTGACGGTATACCGTTTGGTATGAAAACATTGAATAATATTTTATTATTTTTTAGGGTTGGAAAAAAAACCTGGAATCCGATAGTAAAACGGGATACCATACGATATCGATCGGTATACCGCCAGTATAAAACCATGCCATAAATGTGATAGAATAAAAACCTTAAGTCTAATAAGAGCATTTTAGTCTTTTACAAAATCACGTTGGGATGATAACTGCTATTAGTAGTGGTGGCGAAAACGCAGAAAAATAAGGGTGAACGCATTTCAATTTATCTTATGTTTTGAAAAATCACGTTTTAGAAAAGTACGTTCAACTTACTTGAGTTACAAACGCCAACCCAAACAAACCTAATAAATTTTAAGAAATTGTGTTGAATGCATTTGACTTCATGACTCTAAACCAAACAATCAGAGTATATGAAGTTCAAAGGAATGGTTCAAATAATTGGTTTGATATATTTTTTTAAAATATTTATGATAATGGATATGAAGGTGGTGAGTTTGAATTTATATGTGAGTCCAAAAAATGAAGAAAATTAAAATTTATAGAATAAAAAGGAAATATTAATAGTTATAAAGTAATATAAACTACATATTAATTATATTAAACAAATCACAAAATTACATGTTTCCATATCTTTATACAAATAACATATCAAACATATTTTTTAAAGAGTATAAAAATACCAAATAATGAAAAAGTATATTAGGTCATCCTCAATGTTGGCCAACGTGTCGATTTACATCCGGCAAAGAAAGTGTTCCAAAAATTTTAAAAAAATTAATTTTAAAATAATTATAAAATATAAAAATATATATAATATATTTATATAATGGTTTTATTGACAATATTATGATTCTAAGGTATCCTCCTATGTATAAAAAATTAGCAATGTCCATATATTGCTATAGGGATGAGAGAAAAGTTATTTATAAAATTAACGAATGATGATGTGTACAGAGAAAAAACTAATGTGGATGAGAGAATGAAGTTTCCGAATGAACACAGTTGAAAATGGCCTTATAATACTATTAATTAATTTATTCGTGTCTTAATCAGCTTTCGAGGTTTCATCATACTCAAACCAACCCACATAACATCAATCTCAATTTGTTACCATAGACTCGAACCAAACCCACTTTACTAAACTCATACCCATACCCGTATAATTGGGTATTCTTAATCGGATCGAGATACAAATCTTATTTTTTGGCCCTATGTCAAATATGTAGAATTCCAGATTCAATGAGTTAGGAGAATATCCATGTAAACTATATCATAAAAAAATGAATTATATCAAACTAATTACTATCTTTTAAACCAAAACATTTCATTTCCATAACCAATGGGGGATAATATGAAACTAACATTGATCATATTCGGACTTGTTTTAATAGACTCGGTAATACTCGAGTCATAAGTCGATCTACTTTTATCATATAAACCCGATGCAATTCTCTACCAAAATTTGTTTATCTAAATTAGTACGGATCAATCTAAAACTCACCCTAAAACCCTAATACTATGTAACAATTTTGGTAGAGAGAGTATCTATGTAATCGATAAGTGAATCATATTGAAAATGTTCTCATGTTTTCGGGATACTACTTCTCTTGTATATTAGAATATTTATATTTCTACAAGGATGTCTAGAGTATTAGATACATAATCATTTGCATGCTATTGTGCTACCTTTGCAAAATACAAATAGAATATGTACAACATAAACATACTAACTTGGATTACATTACATTACATTACATTACATTACATGTTGACTCTACTATTTCACTCTATTTTACAAAGTAAGCTTCAAAAACCAAACATAAAGACGAATCTCATCCATCACAAGCATAGAGAAGAAAATTGTTTACCTTTTACTTGCACCAATTTCTGCTTCCTCTTCTTGCTTCTCTTCCACATATTCATTTTCATCGTCTTCTTCTTCTGCGTCTTCACTAGTACCCACGTTAAGTTTCTGAAACAGTTTTTCAAATATTTATAGCTTGTCATAGAGAGAATCGGGAATCGAAATAATTTACTTACCGAAAAGTCGAGGTCTTCGAAATCTGGTAAGAGTAAGAGTTTGTATAATAAGTTAAGAGTCAATGGGAATAAGTAAAATGTGATAAGAAATACTAACCTTTGTTTTGTTGTTCATCTTCATCTATCCATTTATCCCAATCTACTTTCAGAAATATAGGTGGTTTTCCCTCCTGTTTCACTAGCCTATTCCACCATTTATTCTCAGCTTTCTTCACTATGTACCGGATATGTCGTGACGTAATGCTCACCTTGCTCTCCTAAATATCAATCAATGTGAAACCGAGTTAACACGAGAGGACAAATGTTGAAATTATATAGAGTATGATCGAAATTATAACAGGAGTGTGCACAGATTGATGTATAAGAGCAGGAGACCTCNTGATATGTGTTCCAAAACCGGATCAGTTTTGACCGGCCCAACCGGTTTGAACCGGACCCGGGCCCAAAACCGATCCTGTTGAGTAAAATAACAAACCCAATTTTATTTAATATTAATTATTTAAAATTATGTGGGATCCATTAATTTTATTTAGTTTTAACCATTGTCTTTAAAAAATAATAATTATATTTAATTTTAAATAAGAAGATATATTAATTTAAATTAATTTTATAAAATTATTTTTTCATAGAGAAAGTAATTGACATGAAAACCGATTCGGTTTAAGGTCAATCATTTTATATACTTCAAAATCTTACATACGAAAAAATATTCATACTTAGATCTTAAATATTTAGTTATAATATTATCCCAAAAAAATATAAAGATAAAGACAATGTTAAACAAGTTAATCATTTTATTATTATATTGCATTATACGAGCAAATTCTTATGACAAAATAATGAATTTTGAATCATTTGCAAGAGAATTTTGAAAACATAATTTTGGATAGTAACGATTTTGACTACTGCTAAGTCATCATTTTTTGTGTTAGAATATGAATAATGATAATTTTTTAGAATTTTTATTTTAGATGTTTGTATTTAATAAATGTATATACAATATAGAAAAGTTAAATAATTAAAAAAAATAAAAATAACAAAAACGAGTCAAACCGGTTCTCAATCGGTTTGAACCGATTTGGAGCGAACCGGAGGAATGACCGGTTCGTATTTCCGGTCCGATTTTAGAACATAGAATGTAATACACAGAAAAGATGTAGAGATAATTTGGATAGAAAATATCTTCTAGGAGTTTATTTAAATAAATAATCTTTAATAATTATATTATAATCCAAACTTTATGAAAAAGATTTTATCATTTAGTATCTACATAAATCGAATATTCGATTAAAACACATTTTTTATCTAATCTTATGGATGCATATAATCAAAATGTTGATATATAACCGATCTGAAATAGTGAATTGATTTTGAGAATATACAATTTTTTGTTTAAATAATTTATAATCATAAAAAAAGAATATAATTAACCTAGATATTAAAGAATTAATTTAAAATCAAAATTTTGATATATTAATTTTTTTTTCTTCCAATCTCTTTTATTTAGCCAAATATAAATAAAATACATATGTATAATAATGTTAAAATATTAAAATATTAAATAAATATTATAATTAATTCATTTAGTTTAATGAATAAAAATTATTAAAAAATAAAATGTTAAAATAAGATTAATATATTTGGTATTGATATTTAAAATAAGAAAATATAAAATATATATTGCATTATTATATATTAATAAATACTAAATCGGATCGGATATACGTGATAAAAAATGTATCCAGTGTGAAATCGAGAGTGATCTGATTCGATCAAATATCCATAATTCATGTATCTAAAAAAATGGTCCGTATGTATATTCGTGTTAGGAAATAGGATCGCAACCATGTATCATAATACACGTTCGTATCACATACGGTGCGCAGCGGAATTAAAATTTTTCCTATTCCTTAAAACTGGATCGGTAAATTCGTGAAGAATTAAAAACATACCTTTGTTTCTCCGATGAGCTTCGGTGGTCATAAGTGTCAAGATATACTCCGATATAAGAAACGGTTTCCTCTTGGGCACCAAGTCTCCAAAATAGGATGACCTCTAACATAAATCCACACGTGATCGGATCTTTATAACACCGGAATAATCTTTGCTAGAAGATTCGATTGAGAGATTCACAACCACTCAATATGGTTGTCTCTCGGAAGATGATGTGAACGGCTTGGTCTAAGTTGTCAATCAATAACTCATTTTTATATTGAATAATAAAAAAACGGTCCATTGAAAAAGTCAACAAGACCTATCCATAAGCGAATATTCATCGTGAATATTTCTAATCAGTGTCCTATAATAAAGTATCATATACTTGATTATCTTAACTACTTTATTTTACAAATAATTTCTTTTATAAATAATTTATAATGAATTAGAAATTAAATGGAAAATATCAAACTAAATAATCATCATGATTAAATTGAAAAAACAATTTCTCCAATTAAATCATAGAAATTATTATTTTTATTGAATTGAATATTTCAATTTAATAAAGTAAGACAACATAAATTCCGATATCTCTTTCGATCATCCGATCACTTTTGTGTGCGACCCATTAGGTTTTCAACAACATTGGCCGTAATTAGAATATCAGATAAATTAAACTCTTTAATTATTTCTAACAACTCTTATTAGATTCATATTTAATTAACGATTAAGGTTGGTGTCTAGCAACACGCCTTGATCCCCAAGTGTTGGAAAATATAGTGCATAGATTAAACATTTCAATGATTGGTTACCGTGTGATCAAACTCATCTCGACAACTTTGATTTATTCAATTAGAAATACATATATCGTCTATTTCAAAATATGAATTTATATTTGCTCATCAATTAGTTTATTCATAGACAATTTGAACACTTCAAATTTCTAACCACTTTGGCCAATGATTTTGAAAATATTGATTCTTGTAAATCCCAAATCAATTTCTCTACTATTGAGAACGTCGAGTTCTTTATTGATTAATCAATTAACTTCGAATATATGATGTTATATCCCAAATTATTTGTATATGAATATTCCATTTGGAATATTCAACCAAATATATGAAAATACAAGACAAAATATTCAAGTTATCTTAGTTAATCTCAAGTCAAATGATATTTATACAACCATCATTTAAACGAGATTTGATCGTTGACGTAAATAGCATATCTGAACGATTTCTCGTACTCGAGTCATCCGATGAACATGTTTTCTAACAAATATCCATATGTTGTCCTAGAAAACTCTTTTCACTGGCAATAGGAACAACCACTTGATCAAATAAAGGGACACAACATATGATAGTCCTTACAGTATTATTGGTATCTCTTTTCTCAATAATTAATTGCCTAGGAAAATTTTGCATAAAAGTATCAATGTAATAAGAATCTCACATCATAATCTCATTATGATTTCTATTACACAACTTTTAAGCAAGAGACTTAATTATCAATTTAATATAAACAATCTTTATAAGACATATAATTGATATAAAAAAACAATTTATTTAATTACTAATTCAAATGTATCATATGATTGGCATAGGGCACTCAAATCCAACAATTCCAACCAACGAATTTTGGGTTTAATTAGGTTATATATAACCTAATTATAATGTTTAATTTATATATTCTTCTTATACAAAATGAATTTTGGGTTTAAAATTTGAATTAATGTAATTTTGATAATTAAATTATAGAAAACGCGTAAGGCTGAGGTTACTCGTTTTGATTGACGTGTGCCGTGTGCGTTCATTATTGGCTTAAATTGTAGTGTTTGCGTCAACTATCCGGTCAAAGTAGGCGGCCATATTTTGTAATATTATTAATTTCTTTATAAATAATCATATCACCTGCAAGCTGCATTTAATTGTTGGTAGTGTAAACTGTAAAGGAATTCTGCAAACTAATTAGTAATACATTAAATACACGAGAAAATAAGTTATAATAATTTTATTTCTAAATTATAATCTCCAAACAAAAATTCAAGTATAAAATGTTTTAAGCAATCTTTGAATACCGGCTTACCGGTCTTATATCGGTCTTGACCGGTACATCGGTATACCGTTAATATTCCGAATATACTGGCAATATATCGGAATTTCGGTCATCTCGGTGAACATCGGTAGAAACAAAATTTCGATCATCTCGGACAAAATTTCGTCTGAGATTAAAACACTGGTTTTAAGTGAACGCATTATTAAATTAAATATTTATTAATGTAATTGAAAACGTGGTCAAATTGTGCAGAATAATTCACATTTTCCTTTTTTAATTTCATATGTGACAAAAATACAACAAAATTAAGATGCGGTAGATATAAAATATTTTAAATATATATATATTATAAAAAATAACAAATGAATGTTTAATTTTAATACACTACACATGTTTGGAAAATTTGATATTAATTTATGTAAAAAAACTAATATACTATTATATATAAATAATGGCAATTATATTTTACTAATTAAATAAGCATTTTGTAATGAAGCCACAATTTGTTTAACACAAAATTGTAATATTTTAACGATTAATATATTACAATTTTGTTTTTGTACATTAAAAAATCACAATATAGTAATCTTATGACATATGCTATTTTGATTTTAATACCAAACAAAACTATCACCATATTTTGATTTTAAAATGCTAATATAAATGATAGGATTTAATATGGGTAGATGACATTTAACGTACCAAAAGTTTGAATAATTTGACAAATTTGATCCTAAAGATTTCTTAATTTAGGCATATTTAGTTCACTGTTTGTTTGAAGTCAAAACTAGTTCTGAAACTTTGATTTTTGGCAAAATTAGTCTTTATATTTCGTAAATTTTGAGAAATCTAGTCATCAAAGTTTAATGTATGTGATAAAATTGATTTTCAAATTTTAATGACTAGTTTTATTATACAATGACTGAATTCGCCAAATTTTGGAAACGTTGGGATCGTTATTGCCAAAACTATCAAAATATGTGGATTATAGATGTCAAGTTAATATTTAGAGACCAAATTTGTCAAAATCACGAAACTTCATAGACCAAACATACCATTTCTCATTTTTAATATAGTGATTTTTAAAAAAAATATTTTAATTTTATTTTGTGTGTGTGTTAAAAAATAAAATTCCACATATCACCATATTACATCACTATTTTGATTTGAGTATCAAACAAAACTATTACCATATCATAATTTTTCATCACCAGACACAAATTTGGTCTATAAATTTCATGGGTTTGACAATTTTGATCATGAAAGTTTCATAATTCTGATAATTGTAATTTCCAAAGTATAAAAATGACAAATCAGTCTCATATCTTATAAGTTTTGACAAAACAAATCCCAAAATTTAGTCTGTAATAATTGATTTATAATTTTTTCAATTTTACCGATTTATATCCTTAGTCAAAATCAAATTTTGGTAATTAATTTTACCACTTTGGAGATCTGATTTGACAAGACAAAGTTTTGAGACTAAATATTTTATGTGGATCAAATTTACTAAAACTATAGTTTNATTAACTTTTGATTTATAATTTTTTTTATAATTGATTAATTTAAAAAATCAATATGATAAAAGTTAAATATACTTAATACAAAACAAAAATTAATTATTTTAGAATCATAATTTTTAATATATTTAACGACACAAATAAAAAATATCAATATCAAATTAAATAAGTTTTACGAATCAAACTTATTATATCGTACAAAACTTATATTTTTTTGAAACATTAATATATTAGAAAAATAAAGAATTAACCCTCTCAAACTTAATAAAATACGAGTTTTGCAAACAAGTTAGTTTTACAAGTATATATAATTAGATATAAATGAATATTTCATTAGGTAATCATGCGGATAGTTGGATGAATATATGTAAAACCACTAACCACTATGTTTAAGATGTGTAAGTAATTTTAAAACTTGTCGCATATCCATTATCAGTTTAACTATCCAAATACACCCTAAATTGAATAATTATCGGACGAGCAGACCCAATAAGTCAAATTGCCATTTGAAAAATGTCGATCAATCAATCACCTATGGCAAAGTGTCCATCGGCCACCCAACAGTAATTTTGGGATGTACATAACTGTTAGGAAATAGGATCGTAACCGTGTATCATAATACACGTTCGTATCATATATGGTGCGCAGCGGAATTAAATTTTTTCATATTCCTTAAAACTAGATTGGTAAATTCGTGAAGAATTAAAAACATACCTTTGTATCTCTTATGAGCTTCAGTGGTCGTAAGTTTCGAGATATACTCCGATATAAGAAACAGTTTCCTCTTGGCACCAAGTCTCCAATACAGGATCACCTCTAACATAAATCCACACGTGGTCGGATCTTTATAACTCCGAAATAATCTCTGATAGAAGGTTAGATTGAAAGATTCACAATCACTCAATATAGTTGTCTCTCGGAAGATGATGCGAACGGCTTGGGTTTTGGTTATCAATCAATGATTCCTTTTTATATTGAATAATAAAAAGACGGTTCATTGAAAAAGTCAACAAGATCTATCCATAAGCGAATATTCATCGTGAATATTTCAAATCAGTTTCTTATAATCAAGTATCATATAATCAAGTATATATGATATCAAGTATCATATACTTGATTATCCTAACTACTTTATTTTACAAATAATTTCTTTTTTAAACAATTTATAATGAATTAGAAATTAAGTGGAAAATATCAAACTAAATAATCATCTTGATGAAATTGAAAAAACAATTTCTCCAATTAAATCATCGAAGTTATTATTTTTTTATTGAATTGAACATTTCAATTTAATAAATAAGACATCATAAATTTTGGTATCTCTTTCGATCATCCGATCACTTTAGTGTGTGACCCATTAGGTTTCCAATAACAGTGATCGTAATTAGAATATCAGATAAATTAAAGTCTTTAATTATCTCTAACAACTCTTATTAGATTCATATTTAATTAACGATTAAGGCTGTCGTCTAGCAACACGTCTTGATCCCTAAGTGTTGAAAAAATCTAGTGAATAGATTAAACCTTTCAATGATTGGTTACCGTGTAATCAAACCCCTCTCGATAACTTTGATCTATTCAATTAGAAATACATATATCGTCTATTTCAAAAGATAAATTTATATTTGCTCATCAATTAATTTATTCATAGACCATTTGAACTCTTCAAATTTCTAACCACCTCAGCCAATGATTTTGAAACTATTGATTCTTGCAAATCTTAGATCAATTTGTCTGCTATTGAGAACGTCGAGTTTTTTATTGATTAATCAATTAACTTCGAATATATGATATTATATCCCAAATTATTTGTATATGAATATTCCATTTGGAATATTCAACCAAATAAATGAAAATACAACACAAAATATTCAAGCTATCTTTGTTAATCTCAAGTCAAAGGATATTTACACAACTATCATTTAAACGAGATTTGACCGTTGACGTAAATATCATATCCGAACGATTTTTCGAAGTCGAGTCATCCGATTAACTTGTTCTCTAACAAACATCCATATAATGGTCCTAGAAAACTCTTTTTACTGACACAATATATGATAGTCCTTACTGTATTATTTTCTCAATAATTCATGAACTAGAGAAATTTTGCATAAAAGTATCAAATATGTAATAAGAATCTCACATCATAATCTCATTATGATTTATATTACACAACTTTTAAGCAATGGATTTAATTATCAATTTAATATAAACAATCTTTATAAGAAATATAATTGATAAATAAGAAACAATTTATTTAATTACTAATTCAAATGTATCATATGATTGGCCTAGGACACTCAAATCCAACATTATCGCACTTGCACTAGAGCCAATCACCCATGTGCTTCAAGCCTATAGCGTGAATGTGTTTTTCATGCAAGTTGTGGGACAAAGGTTTAGTTAAAGGATTAGCAACATTTTGCTCCGTTCCTATCTTCTCAATTCGTACATCACCCCTTCCAATAATTTCTCGAATGAGATAGTAGCGACGTAGTACATATTTGGATCTTTGATGTAATCGTGGTTCCTTAGCATTTTCTATAGCCGCATTGTAGTCACAATATATCACTACTGGATTTTCAATGCTTGGAACAACTTCTAAGTCATTTATAATTTTTTTATCCAAACAGCTTCCTTTGCTGCATCACATGCGGCAATGTACTCAGCTTCCATTGTTGAATCTGCAGTGGTTTCCTATTTGGAACTCTTCCAAATCACTGCTCCTCCATTGAGGGTGAAAACATAACCAGATTGCTATTTGTAATCATCTTTATCATATTGAAAACTCGCATCTGCATATCCCTGTATCTCTAGATCACATTCTCCATAGACCAAGAATAAGTCTCTAGTTCTTCTTAAGTACTTGAGAATATTCTTAAGAGCGGTTCAATGGTCCATCCCAGGACTAGACTTGTATTTGCTTGAAAACTTAAAGCATGACTTATATCGGGTCTTGTGCACATCACTGTATACATGATTGACCCAATCGCTAAAGCATAAGGAATTGAATATATTCTATCCTTTTCTTGTTGTGTCCTTGGATACATTGCTTTTGATAGATTTAAGCCACTTGTTATTGTTAGAATGCCTTTCTTTGATTGATCTATGTTGAATCTCTTCAAAAGTTTGTCAACATAGTTAGATTGTGACAAACCAATCAACATTTTCGATCTATCTCTATAGATCCATATTCCTAAAATATAGGCTATTTCACCAAGATCTTTCATAGAAAAATTCTTGGATAACCATATTTTGACAGATTGTAAGGCCGGAATATTATTTCCTATTATTAGTATGTCATCTACATATAATACTAGGAATATAATTTTACTCCCACTTATTTTCTTGTACACACAAGGCTCATCCGGATTTTGAATAAAATCAAACTCTTTGATTGTCTCATCAAAACGGATGTTCCAACTTCGTGATGCTTGCTTTAGCCCATAAATAGATTTATGTAACTTACACACTCTGTTGGAATTGACGGATGTAAAACCCTCGAGTTGTGTCATATACACATTCTCAATCAGATTCCCATTAAGGAATGTTGTTTTCACATCCATTTGCCATATCTCATAATCATAGTGAGCAGCAATGGCGAGCAGTACTCGAATGATTTGAGCATAGCCACGGGTGAGAAAGTTTCATCATAGTTAGCACCTTGTCTTTGACGATAACCTTTTGCTACGAGACGAGCTTTATATGTAGACACTCTACCTTCCATGTCGGTATTTTTCTTAAAAACCCACTTGCACCCTATGGGCTTAATTCCCTCAGGTGCATCGATCAATGTCCAAACATTGTTCTCATACATGGAATCCATTTCTGTTGTCATGGCTTTCAACCATTTCTTAGAATCCAAACTGGAAAGTGCTTATTCATATGATGAAGGATCATCATCTAATATGAGATCATTGTTTTCTTCTTCATTTATGATTAGACCGTACTTTCGATTTGGTTTGGGTGTTCTGTTCGACTTTCGAACTCCTTGTGTGTTCGATGGAAGTACAACTTCATCAATATGATGTTCTACTTCCATTTCATTATTTAGAGTTGATTGTATATCTTCTCTAGTATTTAAGTCATGGGTTAGAATATAATATTTATGCGGAATTGAGGCTTGATTTACAGTTTCTGGATCTGCCAATATAGCATCACCGTCAACGGTAGTTTGATCAAGATTTAAATCTTGTTTTATTTCATCAAGCGCAATTTTACTTCCACTGTTCGGTTTCATTAGAAACTTTTTCTCTAGAAACACAATATTTCTCGAAACGAAGACCTTTTGTTCTTCGGGATTGTAGAAGTAATAACCATTTGTTTCCTTAGGGTAACCCAGAAATATACACTTATCAGATCTGACATCCAACTTGTCAGAATTTAGCATTTTAACAAAAGTTGGACAACCCCACACTTTCAAGTGAGAATAATTTGGTTTTCTTCCGATCCATATCTCATATGGTGTCACATTGGCAAGATTAGAAATATCTTTAGAACAATTCTTTGAAGATATATATGTTTTTGCTCCCACTGTCTCTGAGACAGATTTAGAGGCACTCTGTTCAAAACATAGGTCGTAGTCTCTAATGCATATCCCTATAGGGATATCGTTGTCTCATACTTGCTCATCATTGATAGAACCATGTCTAATAAGGTTCGATTTCTCCTTTCTGACACACCATTATGTTCTGGTGTTTGAGGAGATGTCTATTGAGATAGAATTCCATTTTCTTTAAGATAATCTAGAAACTCTCGACTTAAGTATTCATCACCTCGATCTGATCGAAAAATCTTAACACTTTTGTCGAGTTGTTTCTCTACTTCCATTCTGAATTCTTTGAACTTTTCAAATGACTCAGATTTATGTTTCATCATATAAACATACCCATACCTCAAGTAGTCATCAGTGAAAGTTATAAAGTATTGAAATTCACCCCTAGCTTGAATACTCAGTGGATCACATACATCAATATATATTATTCCAAGTAGTTCTTTTGACCTTTCACCTTTCATTTTAAAAGATAATTTTTTCATTTTTCTAAGTAAACATGATTCACGTGTATCAAATGATTCATAATCAAATTGTTCTAAATGACCCACACTGACAATTTAGATATACTTTTCTCATTTACATGGCCAAGTCTACAATGCCACATGTAGGATTTCAATTGATTATCTTGCTTGGATTTCTTTATACATATGTTAATCTTTAAATCTTTAATGTCTAGTATATATAAACCATTATTCATTGTTCCATTTGCATAAACAATTCCATCAAAAGAAATTGAACAAAGACTGTCTTTTATTCTAATTTCATAACCTTCCTCGTCGAGGCAAGGAATGGAAATTATGTTTCTAGACAAAGCATGAATAAAATAACATTTATTTAAATCCAAAACAAGCTTAGTTGGCAAAGAAAGAGAGATTGTCTCAATAGCCAAAGCAGCAACTTTTGCTCCATTAACCACTCGAAAATCAATCTCCCCTTTTGCGAGCTTTCTACTGCTTTTCAGTTACTGCATGTTCATACAAATATGAGCACCACAACCAGAATCAATAATCAAAGAATAATTTTTTGAAGCAGTATTGATCTCAATCATATGTAAACCTGAAGTAGTAGTCTCACTACTCTTCTCATTTTTCAATGACTTAAGATAAGCTTTACAATTTCGCTTCCAATGGCCAGCCTTTCCACAATGAAAACAGAAACCTTTACAGCTCTCTTGTTTGGGTTTTTTAATGCCAATTTTCAGCTTTATGGCTTTCTTTGCATGATTCATTTTCTTAGCTTCATGTTTGTTTGGTACAAGCAACACTTGCTTATGATCCTTTTTTATAGTTGACTCAACAGACTTGAGCAACTAGATCATCTCGGTTATTGGGTGCTCCAGGTTATTCATAAGATAGTTCATCACAAAATGAGAATAATCTTTAGTCAATGAATTAAGAATTAAGTCAACACTTAATTTTTGATCCATTGTACAACCTAAATTATCCAACTTTTCGATATATCCCAACATCTTCATAACATGCTTAGATGCTAAACTTCCTTCAACAATTTTTGTGTTATAAAACAGTTTAGATGTGTTATATATCTAAAACCGAGATTGTTCACCAAACAACTCCATGAGACGAACAAGCATGTCGAACGGCTTAAGCTTCTCATGCTGTTTTTGCAGCTCAGATGATATTGATGCAAGCATGATGCATGAGACAATCTTGCATCATCCAAGTTGTTATGGTCCCTTTTTAGGGGGTACCAACAGTCGCCCGGTTCATTTAACAAACGAACTCGGTTCTGATTTGTTTGTGTTGTGGAAGATGATTAAAAACGGGAAATAAAAGATGGCACATCGATGTATAGTGGAAACCCCAGGAATTGGGGTGAAAACCACTTGACTAAGAGTACATTATACTCTTAGCCTGTTCACTAATCAAATAATCTTTAATGAATACAACAAAGGCTTAATGAAAATGACAAGGAAAAGAAAGCAGTAAGAACTCCGGCAGGGTAACGGCCTGTTCTTACGCGTCCAAAAGGTCCTGCTATTTCCATCGTCGTGCCCTGTATTTATAGGGTTTACAGCGTGTGTAAATCACGTTCTGTAACCCCCTCTAACAGGTTTGTTATAGGTTGTTATCGCGAGATGTAAAACGAGGTTGGGACCGAGGCGTGGTAAACATGTGGAGGCCTGAAGTGTGGAAAACGTGAGCCTGTAACCATTCGGACCGAAGCAAGGAGCCAGTTACTAGAAAACACTTTATTTCGCCTAAGGTTATCTTCGGTCATCTCGTTAAACATCGGGCCGCTTTTCCTTAAGTGTGCAAATGGGCTGCAGGAATTCGTTCCACCATTTGAATTAGCCCAATAATTATTGGGTCTTGCCCATCACAGGGTACCCGGTCCTAAAGTTCACATCACTAGCCCCTCGGGCTTGATTGACATCGTAGAGGTGATACAAGGCCGATCACATGATGTCTGCATATTCATGAGAACCTGGGACCGTACCTTTCCCTTAGTGTGTGGGAGTTAATTGCATTTTAAACTAAATAACGCCTATTTAAGTTATAGTTTTATCTTTGTTATTTTTTAAATATTAATATCCCGATCTGCGCCTCTTCATATTCGATAGTTCAAGAGGCGGGATGAGTGCGCTTTGTACTGTCACTGTCTTGGGCAGTATTACGTGGCGGCTCACCATTGGCTAGGAGATTAATATTTAAATCGGGATTTCGAGCACTGTTTCTCCTCATCGTCATTATCGCGAAGGAGAAACTGCGGAATCAAATCTTTGTGCCCTCAATCCATTCCACGTTCAACCCCTTTCAATCCAGTTTCTCTAAGGTATACACTTATGGCTCCTCATAAAATGCGATACCCTTCCATATCAGAGTTAGATATTGATGAGTTTAGGTCTAGGTTTTCGATTCCGGCGCATTATTCTATCTGGAAGGGACGGGAAGATATTCCCTGTTTCCTTCCGGCGGAAATGAATGTGCCGGCATCGGCCATTCNGATTCACAAGAAATATCGCCTTAAATTCATGACATTCCAAGTTCGGGGGACCTCTATACCATCCAATGTTTCAAGTTTATACGCACCTGATTCCAATTTCTTTGATACTCGATACGGTCCCTCCCAATTTCTGTCCAGCTTTCCAACGTTCCTATGCACTTTAATGCTTCTGAGGACGAGATCGCCTTCAAATAATTCTCTTGGGAGGACTCGCTTGTTGTGGGCCCGTTCCATAGTTCCCTAATAAGCACGCATCCGTGCATAAATTGCATCTCTCTTTTCTTCGATCATCTCGAGGTCCAATAATCTCCTTTCACCATTCATATGCTCATCGTATTGAGAGATCCGAGGTGATCGGATGGCAACCTCCATCGGGCTAACAGCTTCGGTCCCATACACCAATGAGAAAGGTGATTCCTGAGTTGTTGAGCGAGGTGTAGTTCGGTATGCCCATAGGACCTCATAAATGTGTTCGGGCCATTTACCTCCAAAATCTTCTAACTTGGTTTTCAATCCCTTCAGGATAACCTTGTTAGATACCTCCGTAAGTCCGTTAGTTTGGGGATGGGCTACTGATGAGAAATGCTGGATGATGCCCAACTTGGTGCATATATCCCGTATGCTCTTTCCGCGGAACTGAGTCCCATTATCAGATACGAGTGCTCGGGGAATTCCGAAGCGGCTCACAATATTTCGCCATATAAAGTGTTTGACTACTTTTTCCGAGATGATGGCTACTGCTTCTGCTTCAATCCATTTCGAGTAATATTCCACCGCTATAATACATAATTTCCTTTGCCCTATTGACCGAGGAAAAGGTCCGAGGATATCGATCCCCCATCTGTCGAACGGACAAGGCAATGGGGTAATCGATAAGGGAGCCCCAGGCAATTGCGGGAGTGGAGCATGATATTGGCATATGGCACAACGTCTAGTGTATTGCTTGGCATCAGCAAGCAATGTTGGCCAAAAGTACCCAGCTCTGATGATGCTGTCGTATAAAGATCGAGCCCCTGAATGAATGCCGCATATCCCTTCATGAACATAAATCATGACGGCTTCAACCTCAATAGGAGATAAGCAGCGCAGAAGCGGGCATTCAAAACTCTTTTTAAACAAGCGTCCATCGACTAAGGTAAACCTCTTAGGCCGGACCTCTATTTTCCTGGCTTCAGACTTATCTTCAGGGAGATAGCCATTCGAGAGGTATTTAATAAAGGAGTCCATCCAATTGGGTTCTCCTGGGGATTCAGTAGCATCAATATTCAAGCCCTGGAGTTCATGGCATATAGCCCCGATCTCTTCAATAGACTGTTCGGTCACTGGAATCTCGACCGAAGGTCGGTCCTGAATATGGACCGAAATATTGCTCGGCTCTATGTCAGGTATGCCCGAATCCAATCTGGCGAGTGCGTCGGCAACCTTATTTTGCTCCCGTGGCACATGGTCGAGAGAGAACTCATTGAACTTTTTGGATAGTTCCAGGACTTTGACACAATATAACCTCATCATCGGATCATGAGTTTCAAATCTCCATGCGAACTGTTCCACTACTAACTTCGAGTCTGAGAACATTCGTACTCTGCTAACTCCAATTTTTCGAGCCAATGTCATTCCTGATAATACTGCCTCATATTCTACCACATTATTTGTTCCAGCAAAGGAAAATTTGACTGCGGAATGAATAAGGTCACCTTGCACCGTTGTCAGGGTAATTGTAACGACCCAGGAAGACGGCACAAACGGAACTCGGACAAGTTAGAATCGCATAAATTCTTGTTAAAAACATGAAATGAGGGGTAGTTTAGTAATTTAATACAAGAAGAGGGAATTTTAGAAGGAGGGGTTAAAGGGTCATTTAGACAAGTTAAGAAACCTATAAATAGGAGTGGAATGGGAAAAGAAGGAGTCATTTGGCACAAAAAACGTGAGAAATTCGAGAGGAATTGAAATTATCGCGAAAATCGGGGTAAAGGCAAAGATTATCGCGGAAATCATGGCTGCTGCAATATTATCGTGGAAATTGGGGATAAGAAGAGGATTATCGCGAAAATTGGGGTAAAGGCAAATATTATCGCGGAAATCGGGGCTGCTGCAATATTATCGCGGAAATCAGGGCCAAATAGCAAATTATCGCGGATTATGGACCATGAAGCAAATTGTCGCGATTCTGGGATCCGCTTGCAAAATTGTCGCGAAAATGGACTGAAGTGCAGAATTATCGCGAATTTCAAGGACTTACGTGTAAATTGTCGCGGATTTGAGGGCTGTGGTGCAATTATCGCGGAAATGAATCTGAATGCAAATTGTCGCGGAAATTAAGGACCGAAACACAATTTATCGTGAATACGAAGAGCAACACCCGACTTGGCTGCAAATTGTGGACCGTAGCGTAGTTCATCGCAAATCCTAGGGTAAGAACGCCAATTGACGCATAATTCGACTAACTAACGAGAGTAAGTCATAGGGCTACACAACGGTATAACATGTTAATACGTATATGCAGGGAGTAGGGAACAAGGAAGCACCAGGCGATAGAAAGACCAGGTATGCGGAGCAAACATAGTAAATTAAAAGAAGGTTCACAGTTAGGAATTTAAATGAATATTAAATCGAATCGAAAGGGTGTGAACTAAGAAAAAGAAATCTCGAGGCGAGGTGAGAACACCGAACCCCGCATCGTGTTCATGAGCACGATCAGCCACAGGTAGGACATGTCCGAGGAGGGAATACATGAGTTCACCAGAACCGAACTGTGCGCACTACAAGGCCGAACAGAACCGGATAGGAACGGTGTAGCGCCCGAGTCCTGGCCGGAGAAGGGAAGCATATATTCTCGTCGAGCCAACTAACAGCTAACGGTTGGTTTGGGCGAGACATGTCATCGGGCATGTAAAAACCGATCATAGTAGGAAACTAGCAAGGATAAGGAGAGGAAATATAAAAAGACAGGAAAAGATAAGAGAGTATGTAAGCTAAAATAAGGAGAAAGAGAGGGATAAAATCTTGCTAATTAAATACACTTTACATAAGTTTTTTTAATAGACTATGACCGTTTTACAGATTTTGTAGGGGGAGGACCGGAGGCTTAGGTGACATTGGAGCTAAGGTCGTCGATCGTCCACTGTACGAGTCACCCCTTTGGATTTTGTTGTTTTGCTCCTTTTATTATCTAGTTGTACTTTGAAAAACGATGACATTTCCTCGGATTCGAATTACGTTTTGTTAAAATGTTTGGTTTCACCTTACATGCGCATAGACATTGTTAGGGCCGATTTACGATCATTACAGTAATGCTCGCTCCTCTTCCCCCGAAGGTTGACCCATTTACATGGATCGTCCATCGATCATCTTTTTGGTTAAGATAAATGGCCGATCGGGTCAATTCAACCATGAAATCGGCTAGAACCTGAGCTTTGATCGCCATTCGGGACAGGAATTCCAGATACATAGCACTGAGTTTGATAGCTCATTTTGCCAATCTCTCATTCAAATCCTTCTGCTTAAGAAGCACTTTCAGAGGTTGATCCGTGTAAACATAGACCGTTCGGCCTTCAAAATAATGTTTCAACTTGGATATAGTTTTTTTCAAAGCTAACATGAATTTCTCCAAGGTGGAGTACCTGGTTTCAGCAGATACCAGAGAATGACTGACATAATAAACAGGTCTATGAATGTCATCTCGTATGGTTACCAGAGCTACGCTGACGGCAACTTCTGATACCGCAAGATATAACCCCAAAGGTTCATCACAAGTCGGACTTACCATCACCGGGGGAGTGCTTAAATAAGTCTTCAGCTCGGAGAAGGTCCGATCGCATTCTTCGGTCCAATCTAGATGGCTTGCTTTTCTTAGCACTCTGAAAAAAGGTAAGGCCCGGTCTGTGGATTTCGAAATAAACCTGCTCAGTGCAGCTAGCCGGCCAATAAGCCTTTGAAACTCTCTTTTGTTTCTAGGAGGTTACATATCAATGATAGCTTGCACTTTTTCAGAGTTAATCTCAATGACTTTCTCTGAAATATAATATCCTAAGAATTTTTCACTTCGGATCCCGAAGCAGCATTTGTTTGGATTTAGTTTGAGCTTATATTTTCGGCATACTTCGAAACAACGAGACAAATAAGAAAACCTCATCTTCGGTCATGAATGATGATTTCTTCTGATCTTCCTCAGTTAAGAAGATCTGATGATACCCAGAATACACATTCATGGTACTCATCATGGTGCTACCAGAAACAACATTTACCAGTCGGTCGATGTGCGGCAACGGGAAAGGGTTTGACTCACAGCTTTTGTTAACATCGGTAAAATCGATGCACATTCGCCATTTCCCGTCCGGTTTGGAAACCACCACTGAGTTTGCAACCCATTCAGTATAGTGGATTTCTCTAATGAATCATGACCGTAGCAGCTTATTCACTTCAGCCCGGATAATCTCGATCTTCTCGGGAGAATAGCGTCTCCTTTTCTGCCTAACAGGCTTCGTTCCTGGCTCAGTGTTAATCCGATGTTCACTATCGGATCGGTCAATCCCCGGTACATCGTCCGAGGTCCATGCGAATATATCCACGTGGCTTCTCAGCAGGTGGATCAGTTCTTTTTCAAAGTCAGAGGCTAGATGTGCCCCGATGTGAATTGTCTTGGTTGAGTCATCCTCAACCAGGTTGATCAACTTGAACCCTACGGGTTCCATTGCTCGCCTCGGGTGCGGCAGTTCTTCCAGCAGATCCACCCGGGCCCTTTTAACCGGTGCCAAAGTTCGGCACGAGCTAATGTAGCATTGCCTAGCTACTATCTGATCCCCCTTAACAGAAATAACTCATTAATGGAGGGGAATTTGAGCATCATATGATAAGTAGAAGGGACCGCCTCGAACTTACTGAGGCCGGTCCGTCAGATGATGGCGTTGTAAGCCAAGTCGACTTCAACGATAATGAATTCCAGGTCTTCCGACCGGTCCTTGGATGGCTCTCCAAGGGTAACCGGGAATAACATCTTCCCGCAAGGAATAACGCTCATTTGGTCGAACGACCAAAGAGTTATGTTTGCGATTGGGAGATCGTGAGCAACAACTATCAACATTTAGGCAACTTCGCGCTTCATTAGATTGCACGAAGCCCAAGTATCCACTAAAATTCTGTGGACACGACGATTCCCGATGATCCAGTGATGGTATGGGGATCGTCACATGGATCCATGATCCCTTCCCGATTAGCCAGGGTGAAAGTAATGTCCTCTCTGAAAAAGGAGGACCCTTCCATGGGATCATATTTCACCAGCGCCACAGACTCGGAGCTCTCAGCAGAGTCTCCGCGCGCAGTTCTCTTTCGGTCCCGGACCGATTCATTTATTTTCAAACCACCGGAGATAACGTAAATATCTCCGACCACTTCTCTTGGTGCCACCTCATTTTGAGGAGGTTGGGCACCAGTTACCGCAGGTGGTGGAGCGGCCTGCTCCTGTCTTCCACCCTCGTTCTACGGGGCTCTACCGCCGCGGCCCCGCCCTCTTCTTCTTCGGCCCTGACCACGGTTCTCACGACCGTGTTGGCCCCGTTCTTGCTCTGGCGGAGAAGACCTTCGGTCCCCCGTCCGATAGTTGTAGTTTCGGGGTTGTCCCCGATTATCTCTTCCCCGCGGCCTGTGACAATCATCACCTTGGTGGCCCCTTCGGGGGGTTTCTGCTCGCTTGCCCTTCTGACCATTCCGGTCGGGCTTTTCTTTACTCATTGTCTCTACTGTCTCTTTCAACAGCGGGCACTTCAGGGTCGGGTGATCGCGATTATGATGGAGCTCGCAATACACCCGATTGTCCTCCAGCTTCGGGGGGACGTCTTTTTCGCTTACATCCGCTACTTCTCGCGACTGCTTCTTAGGGTAGGAAACCCTATGATCACCTGCGGGTTCAAAAATCCCGCTAGGTTTCCGATAATCCAGCCCCAGCACTTCATCCACCTTAATATACTTGTTGATTTTCTGAAGAAGTTTTCCCAAGGTGGATGGTGGGCTCTTTACCAAACTGGCCGAAAGGCCGCACTGTCCTAGGACCTGCTGTAGAATATCGATTTTATCCCGGAGCTCGAGCTTGATACCCCGGGCGGTCCTGTTGAATTTCTCCATGAAGGACCGAAGACTCATCTTTGCCGGGATATATTTCAGCTGATATAGTTCCTGCATGCTTCGGAGCGGTCCTACATTTGGAGCAAATTGCTCAGAGAAGGCCAAAATAAACCCACCATACGACTGTATGGATCGGGCCGGCAAATTCTTGAACCACGTTCGGGCGTCGCCTTATAATCCTACCGCGAAGATGCGGCACTTTAGTGAATCCGAGGCCCGAACCGTTCCCATTCGCAATTCGAAATCGGCAACGTGATCGATTGGATCACCATCACCACGAAATGTCGGCAACCCCTCGGGGTTGCGATAATGCCGATCTGGGACTGTCGCCCAGATCGCTTCAGAAAAGAGGAGCATCAAATCTCCCAAGGCGGCTGATACGCCTTCAGATTGATGATATGATGCCTGGACCGCATGCAAATTATGCCACCAGTCATCATCATTACTTCTCCTGATTGGGGCCTCCATGGCCCTGTTAAATAAACCAGGATTGCGTCCCAGATTATGTTTGCAATCCCTCAGTGCACGCATGCTCTTCAACTCCCTGGTGAGCTCATCAATTCATCGATGCATCTGCTCCTGATAATTTCCAGGAGCGGGAGTTAGAGCTCTGGCTGCGGGAGGAGGAGTAGACCGATATCTAGGCCTCCTCATTGTTACGCCACGCCTGATGATTTCTTCATCATCAGTACTGCGCTCGTCATGATCACTCTCGTATCCTCTGCTTTTGGGAACATGGCTTGAAATAGCCGGTGGTTCTGTTCCACTTTTCTCCGACGTAATTTCCAGTACCACCTTCTTGACGACAGCTTCCAGATTCTGTAAAGTGAATGTTGGTGCTGGGAGACTGTCGGGAAGCACGTTACTATCATTTGTCGGAGTTCCAGTCGCCATGCCTTTGATTATCCTATCCCTGGTAGAAAACTCAAATGGGATTAGAGAATCGTCCCCACGGACGGCGCCAAACTGTTATGGTCCCTTTTTAGGGGTACCAACAGTCGTCCGGTTTGTTTAACAAACGAACTCGGTTCTGATTTGTTTGTGTTGTGGAAGACGATTAAAAACTGGAAATAAACGATGGCACAGCGATGTATAGTGGAAACCCCAAGAATTGGGGTGAAAACCACTTGACTAAGAGTAGATTATATTCTTAGTCTGTTTACTAATCAAATAATCCTTAATGAATATAATAGAGGCTTAATGAAAATGACAAGGAAAAGAAAGCAGTAAGAACTCCGGCAGGGTAACGGCATGTTCTTACGCGTCCAAAAGGTCCTGCTATTTCCGTCGTAGCGCCCTGTATTTATAGGGTTTACAGCGTGTGTAAATCACGCTCTGTAACCGCCTCTGACAGGTTTGTTAGAGGTTGTTATCGCGGGATGTAAAACGAGGTTGGGACCGAGGCNTTGGTACAAGCAACACTTGCTTATGATCCCTTTTTATAGTTGGCTCAACAGACTTGAGCAACTGGATCATCTCGGTTATTGGGTGCTCCAGGTTATTCATAAGATAGTTCATCACAAAATGAGAATAATCTTTAGTTAATGAATTAAGAATTAAGTCAACAATTAATTTTTGATTCTATTGTACAACCTAAATTGTCCAAATTTTCGATATATCCCAACATCTTCATAACATGCTCAGATGCTGAACTTCCTTCAGCCATTTTTGTGTTATAAAGCAGTTTAGAAGTGTTATATCTCTCAAACCGAGATTGTTCACCAAACAACTCCATGAGACGAACAAGCATGTCAAACGGCTTAAGCTTCTCATGTTGTTTTTGCAGCTCAGATGACATGGATGCAAGCATGATGCATGATACAATCTCGGCATCATCCAAATGTTGTTGAAATCCTTCCTTTTCCATGTCATCAGCATCAGATGCCGGCACAGGTGGAAGGACTTCATCTATCACATAGATCAATATTTCGGACTTGAGAACAATTCTCAAGTTTCTATACCAATAAGCAAAGTTTGGTCCGCCCAACTTATTGGTCTATAAGATACTTCTTAAATTAATCGTGGAAGACATGATCAACCATCTGTAAAATTTGAAGTTAGTCAAACATAACTCAAATTAATAATGCAGTTTTTATAANGGGTAACGGCATGTTCTTACGCGTCCAAAAGGTCCTGCTATTTCCGTCGTAGCGCCCTGTATTTATAGGGTTTACAGCGTGTGTAAATCACGCTCTGTAACCGCCTCTGACAGGTTTGTTAGAGGTTGTTATCGCGGGATGTAAAACGAGGTTTGGACCGATGCATGGTCTGTGTGATCAGGCCTGAAGCGTGGTAAACGTGTGGAGGCCCGAAGCGTGGAAAACGTGAGCCTGTAACCGTTCGGACCGAAGCAAGGAGCCAGTTACCAGAAAACGCTTTATTTCGCCTAAGGTTATCTTCGGTCCTCTCGTTAAACATCGAGTCGCTTTTCCTTAAGTGTGCAAATGAGCTGCAGGAATTCGTTTCCACCATTTGAATTAACCCAATAATTATTGGGTCTTGCCCCATCAAATGGTACCAAATCCTAAAGTTCACATCACAAGTGTTGTTGAAATCCTTCCTTTTCCATGTCATCAGCATCAGATTCCGGTACAGGTGGAAGGACTTCATCTATCGCATAGATCAATCTTTCGGACTTGAGAACAATTCTCAAGTTTCTATACTAATCAACAAAGTTTGGTCCCACCAACTTATTGGTCTCTAAGATACTTCTTAAATTAATCGTGGAAGACATAATCAACAATTTGAAAAATTTGAAATTAGTCAAACATAACTCAAATTAATAATGCAATTTTATAAAAAATTAAATATATCACATTATAAATTTTATCAACATAAAATTTCATATATGATATAATCAATCCAATTTAAAATTCATTTGCCGAGAAATGTCATCAAGAAGATATTATGATTAGATATACAAATTTAATCATAATTTTATTAAGAATCATTCAAAACCATATAATACTGAAATGCACTAAATGAATTTCAAAATATGCATTTCAATTGTTTTACCAACATTCATAAAATCAAATATTTTATTATGTTTCAAAACAATAACGTATCCAATATTACCACATCAATCTTAACTTTGGTTAACAAATTTTTGTGATCAATAAAGGTAAGCAACTTTTGCTAATTACATCTCATGTAACTACGGACTTTTCGGGTTATCAACTTTTGACATAATGTATCAAATACATTTCCCACTCTTTTCCTCAAATCGAAATAATCTTGACTTTGGCCAACAAATTGCTTCGAATTGTTAAGTCGAACCCACTAATCAGGAATCTAATTCCATGACTTGAATATATTGTTTGTAGAGAGGGCTTGACTTTGGCCAACAACCCTTGCTCGAAAAACAATTCTTCATTCAAAATCACATTAGTGGAAGAATAATCGACTTAATATAATTGAATTAGATTCAACACTTAGGGATCCAGGTGTGTTACTAGACGCCAACCTTGATCGTTAATTAAATATAAATATAATAAGAGTTGTTAGAGATAATTAAAGAATTTAATTTATCTGATATTTTTATTATATCCACTGTTGTTGAAAAACTAATGGATCACACGTAAAAGTGATCGGATGATCGAAAGATATACCAGAATTTATGTTGTCTTACTTTATTAAATTGAAATGTTCAATTCAATAAAAAAATAATAACTTCTATGATTTAATTGGAGAAATTATTTTTTCAATTTAATCATGATGATTATTTAGTTTGATATTTTCCACTTAATTTCTAATTCATTATAAATTGTTTATAATAGAAATTATTTATAAAATAAAGTAGTTGAGATAATCATGTATGTGATACTTGATTATAGGAAAATGATTAGAAATATTCACGATGAATATTCGTTTTTAGATAGATATTGTTGACTTTTTCAATAGACCGTCTTTTTATTATTCAATATAAAAAGGAGTCATTGATTAATAGCCAAAACCCAAGCTGTTCACATTATTTTCCGAGAGACAACTATATTGAGCGATTGTGAATCTCTCAATCTAATCTTCTAGCAGAGATTATTTCGGCGTTATAAAGATCCGACCACGTGTGGATTTCTGTTAGAGGTCATCCTGTTTTGGAG
Source organism: Utricularia reniformis (assembly GCA_009725065.1). Lineage (NCBI taxonomy): Eukaryota > Viridiplantae > Streptophyta > Magnoliopsida > Lamiales > Lentibulariaceae > Utricularia > Utricularia reniformis. The sequence goes on along the minus strand of RWGZ01001181.1, from coordinate 96,698 downwards.
ACTTGGTGCCAAGAGGAAACCGTTTCTTATATCGGAGTAGCTCTCGACACTTACGACCACTGAAGCTCATCGAAGAATTAAAAACATACATTTGTATCTCCGATGAGCTTCAGTGGTCGTAAGTGTCGAGAGTTACTCCGATATAAGAAACGGTTTCCTCTTGGTACCAAATCTCCAAAACAGGATGACCTCTAACAGAAATTCACACATAGTCAGATCTTTATAACGCCGGAATAATCTATGCTAGAAGATTAGATTGAGAGATTCACAATCACTCAATATAGTTGTCTGTCGGAAGGTGATGTGAACGGCTTGAGTTTTGGTTATCAATCAATGACTCATTTTTATATTGAATAATAAAAGACGGTCTATTGAAAAAGTCAACAAGACCTATCCATAAGCGAATATTCATCGTGAATATTTCAAATCAGTTTTCTATAATCAAGTATCACATACTTGATTATCTTAACTATTTTATTTTACAAATAATTTCTTTTATAAACAATTTATAATGAATTAGAAATTAAGTGTAAAATATCAAACTAAATAATCATAATGATTAAATTGAAAAAACAATTTCTCCAATTAAATCATCGAAGTTATTATTTTTATTGAATTGAACATTTCAATTTAATAAAGTAAGACAACATAAATTATGGTATCTCTTTCGATCATCCGATCACTTTTGTATGTGACCCATTAGGTTACCAACAACAGTGGCCGTAATTAGAGTATCAGATAAATTAAACTCTTTAATTATCTCTAACAACTCTTATTAGATTCATATTTAATTAAGGATCAAGGCTGGCGTCTAGCAACACGCCTTGATCCCCAAGTGTTGGAAAATCTAGTGCATAGATTAAACATTTCAATGATTGGTTACCGTGTAATCAAACTCGTCTCGACAACTTTGATCCATTGAATTAGAAAATCAGATATCGTCTATTTTAGAACATTAATTTATATTTGCACATCAATTAGTTTATTCATAGACAATTTGAACACTTCAAATTTCTAACTACCTTGGCAAAGGATTTTGNGAGTACTCGGGCGCTACCCCTTTTCTCGCTCGGATCCGTTCTGCCCATTCCGTACGTACCATTTCATTCTTGAACATTTCATTCACTTCATCAGGCATGCCCTTCCTTTGGCGAATCGTGTGCGAGGCACGATGCCGGGTTCGGTCGGACGGTCCATCCTTCCTCACCCCGAGTCTTATTCTTTCATAACATTTCGTTAAACAATATAAGGACACCCTCTCCCGGCGGGCGCTCGCACCCGCAGGGACAACGTATCTCAAAACATTTTAATTTAAACATTTCATCGTAAAATTTATTAAAATAGCATGAACCTTCTATTACTTGATTGATCATCCCGCGTACCTTCGAATCGTACTTTGTCCATCGCTCTTATGCATAATTATTTCCTTTTGTGTGTTCGAAGCTACCAATCTACCACATTATCCTCCCTATTGCCTACTTCCTTCACCTAACGGTAGTCTGATTCCAAGCCAACTTTGAGGATTACATAATATGTTTCAGCCACATCATCATAATTCATTTTGAGAATTTGCAATATTTCCCATATTAAGCTTGACTATTCCTTCATGTCCCAATTGAATCACAATTCATCGAACCCATGTTCTCAAAAACACTTCAAGGATGTTATTGATGTTATTCCCCTTCTCCTGCTTTTCACCTTTCCCAACAGTTGTAATATTTTACAATATACCTTAAAATGGCCTTCTATGTATATGAGGAAACAACCCAACCAATTAGAACACAAAATCTACTCGATTCCCCACAGTTAACACCATGATACACAATTCATGTATCCCCCATAATACGTATTAACTTTACCACTGTAGATATCATAGTTGCAAACCGAAGTCATAATCCCCAATCTTTTCGAAGCAATAAGGCCTTGCTTGAAGACACTCCATTCCTTAGGTTTCGTGTAATTTATTCCACAAAAGTAGAAATGTCAAAAACATAAATTTGTAGAAGCCGACACCTCTTTTCCATATGCGTGCAAGAATTGAATTCCGACTATCCTCGATAAACAACTCACAATATGGGTTGGAGTTTGTAAATGAGTAGCCCTTGGAGAATGGGGATGAAGAGGATGTTGAAGAAGATACTTGTCCATTTTGTCCTTCTGCAGCCACCAGCCACCCCATCCTCTTTATGCCATTCTCTCGGGTTCTTATATTCAATAAAGAATATTTACTTCAAAACCCTAAACCCATCATAATCTTTTCCACCTCATCAATATATATATATATATATGTTATATGTTTCATATAAATCATGTCTTTAATTAACAGTAACGTGAAATCGATATATATATATATGTAGTCCTTTTCTATTAACGAATTCTACCTTAAAATTTATATTAACTTATTAATTTTCTTACAAATGCGATTTGTTACATACTTCTCATCTTAAACGGAGTTTCGTTATCAAAACCCAAACTTAAATCTTTATTGGTTATTAAATTCTCATTAAATCAATCTCGAATTATCCGGGTTATTACAGGTTACCCCATTGCCTTGTCCGTTTGACAGATGGGGGATTGATATCCTCGGACCTTTCCCTCGGTCAATAAGGTAGAGAAAATTTTGTATCGTAGCGGTGGAGTATTACTCGAAATTGATTGAAGCAGAAGCAGTAGCCATCATCTCAGAGAAGGTGGTCAAGCACTTCTTATGGTGAAATATCGTGAGCCGCTTCGGGGTTCTCCGAGCGCTCATATCAGATAATGGGACTCAGTTCCGTGGATAGAGCATACGGGATCTATGCACCAAGTTGGGTATCATCCAACATTTCTCATCAGTAGCCCACCCCCAAACTAATGGACTTACGGAGGTACCTAACAAGGTTATCGTGAAAGGATTGAAGACCAAATTAGAAGATTTCAGAGGTAAATGGCCTGAACAGATCTATGAGGTCTTATGGGCATACCGAACTACACCTCGCTCAAATACCAAAGAATCACCTTTCTCATTGGTGTATGGAACCGAAGCTGTTAGCCTGGTGGAGGTTGCCATCCGATCAACTCGGATATCTCAATATGATGAGCATATAAATGGTGAAATGAGATTATTGGACCTCGAGATGGTCGAAGAAGAGAGAGATGCAATTTATGCGCGGATGCGTGCTTATCAGCGAACTATGGAACGAGCCCATAACAAGCGAGTCCTCCCAAGAGTATTCTTCGTAGGAGATCTCGTCCTCATAACCATTAAAGTGCAGAGGAACGTTGGAAAGCTAGACAGAAATTGGGAAGGACCGTATCGAATATCAAAGAAATTGGAATCAGGTGCGTATAAACTTGAGACATTGGATGGTATAGAGGTCCCCCGAACTTGGAATGTCATGAACTTAAGGCGATATTTCTTGTGAACTTTTGATTAACCTGTTTGACTTAATAAATGTACATTCCTTTATGCGTAAGCCGATAACAAGTAAGTACGAAACATACAATTTCTAATTGAATGATGGACCAATCTTGAGGTTGGGTGACTTAGGACGAATCTGGACTGGTGACCGAAGCTTCTTATCCGCAAGCCTCCCAACTTGTAGTGACCGCTCTGACGAGTCAGATGCTCCTGCACTTGCCTAGTCCCCTGGATAAGTTGCGATTCTACCAGAACTCATTACGAACTGAAACACCCCCTTCAACGGCATTCATTCTTGAGAAATGACCCTTGTACTTACGAAATCTGCCGCGAAAAGAGGAATGGAAAGGGTCAACATATCGAAACACGAATTCGGTCCTATTATGGGACATGTTATGAGCAAAGCTTAGCCAATATAACCTACGGGACTTTAGTAGAACCAAGGTTCGGCCAAAGCTTATAGTAACTCATATTGAACCTAGACCGCGCCTCTCCAATCAAGTATTGATTCCAAGGACGGAATAAGAGTGATCCGCATACAATGTAAAACGACCGATCCAATCAGAATTGACATGAGTAAGCCAAACATAATATTTGGGACCGATGGGTTAACACCCTATAAGCATCCCCGATCTTATACTTGGTGGTTAAAACATTCTCGTTAATTTGAAACATATTAATTCACTTAAAAGTTAGTTATATAACACTTTGTTCTAACAATTAAAGAGGCAAAGTTGAGAGGAAAGAGTTGTATATTGAAAACAAAGAGCAAAGCAGGTACAAAATACAACTGAAATTTTAATTGTCGTGCCCATCTTCCTTGTCTTCAATTCCCTGCTCCTGCGGTTCGGTCCGGGCCGTGAGCTGCTTCAATTCTTCCTCCTGGTCGGCCACCTTTTGGTTGACCGCTCTCTCCATCTCTTCAAAGAGATAGAAGAAAGGGTCTTCTTCCAGTACATGTTCTTCCAAAGTTGGAATGACCTGAAACTTGCCATCTCTTTCAAGTGGCTCGACCGCTTTCCATCGCTCGTCCGAAGGGGAAAGCCCGAACTGCTGTATAACTTGCTCTCGCATGTTATCCAAGTATTTAGTAGTGTATACCCCAAGTATGTTATCCGCTAAAGCGAATAACAAGGGGGACCGAGCGAAACCCAGGACTGCCTCCCGGACCGAACCTTCGGTCGAAGTGCGGGCTCTTGTCAACTCCTCTTCCAAGTTCGCCTTCTCTTCTTGGGATCGAAGGAGAAGTTTGTTCAACTTATTTCTCTTCTCCTGGGCTCCCTGCAGCAATAAAGCAACAGTATTAGCATGAATAAAGGAGTTGTTTCCGATATGATAGAGGCTGGATAAGCTCAAAGAACGAATCCGAGCCTTTATCACCTCCTCTACCACTCCAATTACCCGAAACGCAGGCCCTTCCCCGGTTGAAGGCTGCCCTGTGCAGCGAAGGGTCAATGTGACCGCACTGGTAGTTTGGATCGGGGGGTTCCCGGACCCCGATGGGACCAGCATACCCCCCGTTGCTGATTCACTTCCATCAACAATGCCTAATGCGTCGCGTTGTCCTTCAGAAGGACGGACCGAAGCAGCCGCCATACGTTTGAAACGTGAGCTAGGCATCGTCTCAGTCGAGTCTGCAAAACAAATACATAAGGATCAGGAAAGGATAAAATAAAAGCATTACTTCATACACGATCCCTCTGATGGATCTGAGCTAGAAAACATCCCCTTCCGGGCTGGGGCTCCGGTCCTACCCGCGACACCTATTTCTATCAGTCTTTTCTCCCGAAGCAGATCCGTTCGCTTAAGGCGTGCTTCGGGAGGGGGGAACATCACAAGTGTATTTGCGGTGTCCAGACGAGAGGGGTTGAACCTAGTTCGGTCCAACTGACCTATGCGTGGGTGAGTTAGGCGCGACCACACCTTCAACAGGTCCTCTTTTGGGACTGTTATCCACATAGAACAAGACTCCCACGCATGGAGAGACTCTTCTTTATCCACTATAGCACACTCTTTAGTGCATACCGCTATATAATATAGTTTGCGGCATCCTAATAGGCCCTTACTCCTTCGGGACCCCACCAAGAACAGATTGAAAAAGTGTTCTAAGGTCGGGGCCCTATTCTGTTGGTGGCAGTAAAATATGAACGCCACTATATACACATAACTACCCGGAAATAATGCAAAAGTAGGGCAATGAATTTCTTTAAGAACGGCTGCCACAAAAGGATGCAGCGGAAAACGAAGCCCGCACTTCAAAGAAGCGTAACTGACTGGAATAGCGGACGTTGGCACATTCATTTCCGCCGGAAGGAAACAAGGAATATCTTCCCGTCCCTTCCAGATGGAATAATATGTCGGAATCGAAAACCTAGACCTAAACTCCTCAATGTCCAACTCAGACATGGCTGGGTATCTTGTTTTATGAGGAGCCATAGAATATACCTTAACGAAAATCGAAACGAAACGGGTTGAACGTGAAACGGATTGAGGGCGCAGAAAGCTCGATTTGACAGTTCTTCCTTCGCGAAATGACGATGAGGAGAAATAGTATCTAAAACCCCGATTTAAATATTAATCTCCCAACCAATGGTGAGCTACCACGTAATATTGCCCCAGACAATGGCAGTACAAGCACACTCATCACGCCTGTTGAACTACCGAATGTGAAGAGGCGCAAATTTGGATGTTAATATTTAAAAAATAACAAAGATAAAAATATAACAAAAATATAAGTTATTGAGTTTTAAATACAAATTAATTCCTACACTAAAGGGAAAGATCGGTCCCCTGGACGCTCATTACCTACAGGTACTGTCCCATGTTCTCACGAATGTGTAAACATCATTTGATCGGCCTTGTATCACCTCTACGATGGCAATCAAGCCCGAGGGGCTAGTGATGAGAACTCTAGAACCAGACACCCTGTAACGGATGAGGCTCAATAACGATTGGGCCTATCCAAATGGTGGAAGCGAACTCGTGCAGCCCACTTATACACTTAACGAAAAGCGGCCCGATGTTCCACGAGAGGACCGAAGATAACCTTGGCGAAATAAGGTGTTTTCTGGTAACTGGCCCGATGTTTTCCACCGCCACCTTGGCGAAATAAGGTGTTCCAAAAGGTGTTTTCTGGTTACAAACCCGCGCTTTCCACGCTTCGGGCCTTCACACATTTATCACGCCTTGGTCCCAGCCTCGTTTTACATCGCGCGACAACAACCTCTAACAAACTTGTCAGAGGCGGTTACAGAGCGTGATTTACACACGCCACTATCTGTATAAATACAGAGCGCGAGGACGGAAATAGGAGGACCTTTTGGACGCGTAAGAACATGTCGTTACCCTGCTGGAGTTCTTACTGCTTTCTTATTCCTTGTCATTTTCATTAAGCCTCTGTTGTATTTTGTATGAATTGTTTGATTAGTGAACAGGCTAGGAGCGTAATTCGCTCTTAGTTAAGTGGTTTTCTCCCCAATTCCTGAGGTTTCCACTATAAATCGCTGTGTCTCTTTATTGTTTCTAGTTTTAATCGTATTCCCCATCAAAAACAAATCAAAACCGAGTTCGTTGGCTGACGAATCGAGTGACTGTTGGTACCCCCTGAAAAGGGACCATAACAGACCCCTTTATTAAATATCTTACAAATGGTTATCTTCCTGAAGACAAGTCTGAAGCCAGAAGAATAGAAGTCCGAGCTAAGAGATTTATCCTGGTTGACGGACGATTGTTTAAAAAGAGTTTTGAGAGCCCGCTTCTGCGTTGCTTATCCCCTATTGAGGCTGAAGTAGTCATGATTTATGTTCATGAAGGGATATGCGACATTCATTCAGGGGCTCGATCTTTATATCACCGCATCATCAGAGCTGGATTCTTTTGGCCAACGTTGCTTGGAGATGCCAAGAAATACACTAAACGCTGTACCATATGTCAGTACCATGCTCCGATCCCACAGCTGTCTGGGTCTCCCTTATCGATCACCCCATTGCCCTGTCTGTTTGACAGATGGGGATATCCTTGGACCTTTTTCTAGGTCAATAGGGCAAAAGAAATTTTGCATTGTGGCGGTGGAATATTATTCGAAGTGGATTAAAGCAGAAGCAGTAGCCATAATCTCAGAGAAAGTCGTCAAACACTTCTTATGGAGAAATATTGTGTGCCGCTTTGGGGTTCCCCGAGCACTCATATCATATAATGGGACTCAGTTCCGTGTAAAAAGTATACGGGATTTATGCATCAAGTTGGGCATCGCCCAACATTTCTCCTCAGTGGCCCATCCCCAAACTAATGGACTTACAAATGTATCTAACAAGGTTATCCTGAAAGGATTGAAGACTAAGTTAGAACATTTTGGAGGGAAATGACCTGAACATATCTATGAGGTCTTATGGGCATACCGAACTACACATCGTTCAACAACCCAGGAATCACCTTTCTCATTGGTGTACGGGTCCGAAGCTGTAAGCCCGGTAGAGATTGCCATCCGATCACCCAGGATATCTTAGTATGATGAGCATATGAATGGTGAAAGGAGATTATTGGATCTCGAGATGATCGAAGAAAAAAGAGATGCGATTTACACGCGGATGAGTTGTAGTGATCGCTCTGACGTGTCAGATGCTCCTGCACTTGTCTAGTCCCATGGATGAGTTGTAATTCTCCAAGAACTCATTACGAACTAAGGCACCCCCTTCAACGGCATTCATTCTTGGGAAATGACCCTTGTACTTACGAAATCCGCCACGAAAAGAGGAATGGGGAAGTCAACATATCGAAACACAAGTTCGGTTCTATCATTGGACATATGATGAACAAAAGCTTGGCCAATATAACCTACGGGACTTCAGTAGAACTAAGGTTTGGCCGAAGCTTATATGGACTCATGTTGAACCTGGACCGCGTTTTTCCCATTCAGTTGTGATCTCAGGACGGAATAAGAGCGATCCGCATATAATGTCAAACGATCGTTCTAGTCAAAATTGACCTGAGTGAGCCAAACATAACATCCGGGACCGATGGGTTGGCACTCTCTAAGCTTCCCCGATCTTACACTTGGTGGTTAAAACACTCTCGTTAATATGAAACATATTAGTTCACTTAAAATGTCAGTTACAAAACTTTATTCTCACGATTAAAAATATAAGAGTTGATAGGAAAAAATCTTATATTGAGAATAAGGAACAAAGCAGGGACAAAATACAGTTTAGATCTAACTACCCTGCCCATCTTCCTTATCTTCCACTCTCTGCTCCTGCGGTTCGGTTCGGGCCACGAGCTGCTTCAACTCTTCTTATTGATTGGCCACCTTTTGGTTGACCGCTTTCTGCATCTCCTCAAAGAGATAGAAGAAAGGGTCATTTTCTAAGACAAGTTCTTCCAATGATGGAATTACCTGAAAGTTTCCATCTTTCTCAAGTGGCTCGATCGCCTTCCATCTTTCGTCCGAATGGGAAAGCCCGAATTGCTTAGTAACTTGATCTAGCATGTTATCCAGGTACTTAGCAATATACATCCCATGTATGTTATCCACCAAAGCGAATAACAAAGGGGACCGAGCGAAGCTTAGGACTGCCTCCCGAACCGAACCTTCAGCCGAAGTGCGGGTTCTAGTTAATTATTCTTCCAAGTTCGTCTTCTCTTCTTGGGCGTGAAGGAGAAGTTCGTTGAGCTTATTCCTCTTCTCCTAGGCCTGACCTTGAACTTGGTTAACTTCATCTTCCTTGGCCCGCAGCTTGGCCTCCAAGTCAGAAATTCGGCCCTGAGCTGTTTTTTCTGTCTTCTCCAGCTCAGAGACTTTGTCTGCTAAGAGCGAAACTTCCGTCCCAACTCTTAGCAATTCATTCTCCAGTCTGTCCCGGTCCTCTCGTACCGTGACCAACTCACCATGTTTGATCTCAACTTGCCTTTTTGCAAGGTCAAGTTGATCTTGAACTTGTTGGGACACAACGTTGCCACCCTGGTTCTTCTCCACGGTGATGGCAGTTGTGAAAGCCTTCCTCAACATCTACATATTACAATAATGTCAGAAGATAAAGCTTCGGGCCTTAATGTAGAAGGAGATTACCTTAGTTGCGAGTTCGAGGAAGCCCTCAATAATTTCTTCCCCAGACATGTCTGGTTGAACATTGTCTAGGTTTTGCTCCCCATTAAGGCGGAAGTCCTTTATGAAGGCACTTCTCTAGGAGGTCAATTTCCTCCCTTTACTAAACCTGTCCAGCAGGCCTAAAGCAACACCCCAATCGGAGTTGGTCTTAGGGCCCGAGGCATGTTCCTTCAAAACTATCCACTTAGTGGGGATCGAAGCACTCCCCCCTCTCTTCAGCCTTTTGAATTAATTCAAGGCTTCTAATTCGGTCGCCCTCTTACCTTTGCCTAAGGAGATCGGCGGCAGGGAGATGTTCGCCTTAAGGGTGGGACTGGGGAGAACTTTCTCCATGGAAACGGCTCCCTGCAGCGATTAAGTAATTATATCAGCACTAATGAACGAATTATTTCTGATATGGTAGAGGCTGGATAAGCTCAAAGAACGAATCCGAGCCATTATCACCTCCTCTACCACTCCAAATAACTGAAACGCAGGCCCTTCCCCTGATGAGGGCTGCCCTGTGCAACGCAGGGTTAATGTGCATGCGCTGGTGGTTTGGATCGGGGGGTTCGTTGACCCCGACAGAACCAACACACCCCCCGTTGCCGATTCACTCTCCTCCGCACTACCCGTTGCTTCACGTTGTCCCTCAGAATGACGTATCAAAGCAGCAGCCATACGCTTGAACCTTGAGCTAGCATTGTTTCAGTTGAGTCTGCAAAATAAATGTATAAGGATAAGGAAAGGACGGAATGAAAATATTACTTCATACCCGATCCTTCTGACGGATCTGAACAAGAAAACATCCCCTTCGGGGCTTTGGCTCCAGTCCTACTCGCGACACCTATTTCTATCAACCTTTTCTCCCGAAGCAGTTTTGTTCGTTTAAGGCGTGCTTCGGGAGGAGGGAGCATCGCAAGTGTGTTTGCGGTGTCCGGACGTGAGGGATTGAACCTGGTTCGGTCCAACTGGCCTATGCGTGGGTGAGTTATAAGTGGCCACATCTTTAACATATCCTCTTTTGGGACTGTTATCCACACATAACAAGATTCCCACGCATGGAAAGACTCTTCTTTATCAACTATAGCGCACTTCTTGGTACGTACCGCTATATAATATAATTTGCGACGTCCTAACAGACCCTTACCTCTTCGGGACCCTACCAAGAACAAGTTGAAAAAATGTTCCAATGTCGGGACCCTGTTCTGTTGGTGGCAATAGAATATAAACACCACTATATACACATAGCTACCCGGAAATAACGCAAAAAACGGGCAGTGAATTTCCTTAAGTACGGCTGCTACAAAGGGATGCAGCGGAAAATGTAGCCTGCACTTTAAAGATGCATAACTAACCGGAATTGCGGAAGCTGGTACATTCATTTCCGCTGGAAGGAAACATGGAATATCTTCCCGTCCCTTCCAGATAGAATAATGAGCCAAAATCGAAAACCTAGACCTAAATTCTTCAATATCCAACTCAGATATGGTTGAGTATCTCATTTTATGAAGAGCCATGGTTTATACCTTAATGAAAATCGGTAGGAAATAGGTTTGAATGTGAAACAGAACAAGGGCGCAGAAAGCATGATTTGGGTGATTTCTTCCTTCGCGAAATGACGATGAGGAGAAACAGTATCCAAAACCCTGATTTAAATAGTAATCTCCCGACCAATTGTGAGCTGCCACGTAATATTGTCACAGGTGGTTGCAGTATAAACACACTCATCACGCCTATTGAATAGCCGAATGTGGAGAGGCGCAAGTATGGATATTAATATTTATAAAATAACACAAATATACGTTATTGAATTTTAAATACAAATTCACTTCTCTAATTAACAAAGTGAAAGATTGGTCCCCTGGACGCTCACCACGAGTAGGTACGGTCCTATATTCTCCCGAATGTATATAGACATTGCGTGATCGGCCTTGTATCACCTCTACGATGGCAATCAAGCCCGAGGGGCTAGTGATGAGAACTCTAGGACCAGGTACCCTGCAATGGATGAAGCCCAATAACGATTGGGTCGATCCATGTGGTAAAAGCGAACTTGTGCAGCCCAGTAGCATACTTAAGATAAAATGGCTCGATGTTCCGCGATGGGACCGAAGATAACCTTGGCGAAATAAAACGGTTTCTGACACCTGGTCTCCTGGTTCGGTCCAAACGGTTACAAACCCACGCGTTCCACGCTTCGGGCGTCCACATGTTTACCACGCCTCGGGCTAGATCACGCAGACCACACTTAAGTCCCGGCAACGTTTTACATCGTGCGACAACAACCTCTAACAAACCTGTCAGAGGCAGTTGCGGAGCGTGGATTACACACGCCCTCAACTCTATAAATACAAAGCACAACGACGAAAAAAGGAGGACCTCCTGGACGCATACGAACAGGCCGTTACCCTGCCGGAGTTCTTATTGCTTTCTTATACCCTGTTATCTTCTTAAAGCCTTTGTTGTATTCTGTAATGAATCATTCGATTAGTGAACAGGCTAAGTGCTTATCTCGCTCTTAGTCAAGTTGTTTTTTCCCCAATTCATGGGGTTTCCACTATAAATCGTCTTGCCTCGTTGTTATTTATATTCTTAGATAGTCTTCCTACCAAAAACAAATCATAACTGAGTTTGTTTGTTGACGAACCGGACGACTGTTTGTACCCCCTAAAAAGGGACCATAACAGTAAAAGAGCCCAATTTCTATCCGATGAGTGCAGAGTTGTTGACTAAGTGCATCTTAATTGCGTTACTTTCAGAAGCACGTGAAAATCTCTCGTATTCTTCTGACTATACTTATTTAATGTTTTTTCATTGACTTTATAATAGTTTTTATAGAGAAAATGACGTGTTTGGTCCCAATGTTTCGATAATTTGGCAAAATTAGTATTCAAAGTTTTAAATGACAAATTTAATCCACAATATTTGATTAATTTAGTAAATTGAATCCACAAATTTTAACTATTTGGCAAATTAAATCATCAAAATTTAACATTAAGGCAAAACTACTTTCCAAACTTTAAAATTAGTAATATTGGCTGGTATCTAAAGTTTAAACACATTAACAAATATGGTCAGCTACTTTCAGAATTTAGGCAAATTTGTTCGCCACTTAATATTGACGCCATTAGTTTTATTGTTAGGGTCGGACCCGGAACCCGACCCGATACGATCCGAAAAAAAAAAATTTTAAAAAAATTAATTATTTTTTAAAAAAATTTATTATTTTTGAAAAATATTCATTTTTTTAAAAATGTAAATTTATTTTTTAAAAATTAAAAAAATATTATTTTTTTTAAAAAAAACTATTTAATTATTTTTGAAAAAACATGAAATAGTTTTTTCGATATTTTGAATGGAATCGCGGATACCGGGTTTGATCCGAAAATTAAATATTTACAAGTATACTCATACAAATACCGAAATATTCAATATATAAATTTTCGGAAATCGATTAATATATTTGTATGAGTATATACTCATACAAATATATGTGTGTGAATATATTGACAATCGATATACTCATACAATTATATGTGTCAACTTGTAATTTCCGACAATCGATTTCGGAACTTGTCGAAAATATTGTTAATCGTATTTGTATACTCATATATATACCGAAATCGTCAATATATAAATTTCAAAAAATAGATTAAATACCGAAATCGTTAATATATTTGAATGAGTATACAAATATGATTAACGGTATTTGTATGAGTATTTCGGTAATTCCAACAAGTTCCATCCTTAACAGTCATACTTGACCGGAACGAACTTCCGAGCATGTATATTGGCAGGTACGAAATTTTCTCATTTACCTATGTGTATGAGGGGGGGTATTACATGATGCCTCAGGATACAAAATGGGACGCAGCCGATATTTTGAACGTTATCGAAACTTCTTCGTCAATATATAAATTGTCGGAAATCGTCAAAATAAATTTAGAGAAACAATTAAATGTAAACTTCAACAAATAAATATCATCAATTATTAATAAACTTCAAGTGTTAACATTTGGAATATAAATTAGTATCCTTGTATTATGTCCGGTCGAAAATTATAAATTGTATTTAAGTCACGGTTTTCCTGAAAAAGTCAATGAGTCACCTATGTAATTGTCCGAAATCGTCAAAATAAATTTCGAGAAACAATTAAATGAAAACTTAAACAAATAAATCTCATGAAACATTAATAAACTACGAGTATTGACGAATACAAATTGGTATCATTGTATTATGTTTGGTCGAAAATTACAAATTGGATATAACTCGTGGTCTTCCCGAAAAAGTCAATGAATCACCAACATAAAATTGTCGGAAATCGTCAAAATAAATTTAGATAATTAAGTGGAAATTTCAACAAATAAATCTTATCAAACATTAATAAACTTCAAGTGTTTACATTCGCAATACAAATTGGTATTGTTGTAATATGTTCGGTCGAAAATTACAAATCAGATATAAGACTAATAATATTTAAATTTATAAACACTAAAATGCATTGTAAAAATCATAAATACATCATATTCTTATTTTGGGACTAAATTTGTCAAATTATGTAAATTTTGGGGACCAAATTAGGCATTCAAAGTTTGGGGACTAAAATTGTCACATTTTGCAAACTTTGGTGACAATTAACGCCGTTAGAGAACAAATTTGTCAAAAACCCGAAATTTTGAGGACCAAATTTGTGTAATTAAAGTTTGGAAACCAAATTTGCCACAAATTACAATTCTGTGAACTAATTATGCCACACACATACATTTGGAAATTGGTTTTGCAAAAATAATTATAGTTTGGGAATCGATTTTGCATATATTAAACTTTTTTGGTTGGTTTTGCCAAAATTAGAAAGTTTGGAAACTAAAATTGTTAAAAAATCCAAATTTTTTGGATAAAAAATATCTTCCGCCCAACTTTTATATGTATATTTTATTTTTGAGATTTTCAAAAAAATAAAAAAGCCCAATTTCTATCCTATGAGTGCAGAATTGTTGACCAAATGCATCTTAACGTCATCGGATAGATCGTAATAAAGATTAGGGAGAAATTTATAGTTTGGAAAATAAATATATATGAAAAATGTAGACTTAATTCAACTATCATTTTTTAATTTTTATCGATTGTCAATTCTGATTACTCAATTACGAAGAATGCACAATACTTCCTTCCAATGTAGAAAGTATGTCAATTGATATAATTACCACAATACCCCCAAGTCATTCTAGTCTAGTCAAGTCCTAACCCCGTCAAATAACCCAGAATTCTAACTTATGAGCAACATCAATCTCCACGGCCATGTAGCCAAGTTCAATCTCGGTGCGGAGAACATCAATGTTAATGCATGAATTTGTAGTAACGGGTTGTCGCTTTGCTGGGTTGGACATTGTTAAAAATAAACCAGGTCGGCTCTACAGTGCGTAGACGTCGGCAAGTTGATGGTCGATGTAATCGATGGTCTACATATAGGAACATATGATACCAATCGAAGGATGTCGACCAGTGGTATAGACGACGGATTAATGATGACCGACGATAATTCTTTCATGGTCGGTGTCCGGTGAAGGATATGTCAACAAAGACTGTGCCAACCCATTCCAGATGGCATCACATGACTTTTAGAAGATAAAAGTCAGTGTTATGGGCTCGAGGAACAATTGTTAAAACTACGATGAGATTCAATAATTGTTTATTCCCCTTTATCTCCTATAAAATGGGGACGGGATGAAGGCTGATGACATACTCAATAAGTTGGATACTATGCACTCGTGAGATGCATTGAATACTCTGTGTGTTCTAATCTTGCGTTGCATCTTGTATTTCCCTTTCATTGAGTAATACTTCTTCTAGGTTTGAAAACCCGTGGGTTTTTCTCCCAGATTTAGTGTTTCCACTGATTACCAGTGGTCCTCATAAACAAATAATTCTAATATTACGGTGTAGAATTTTCACTCATAACATTTGACGTCGTCCGTTCGGACTTACTGGTATACTCATTGAGAAACTCTCCCATCTAACACTTTCTTTTTATTTGCACCATTCTTCTCTACGAAAAACCAAGAATATGTGGAAGCTATGGAGGCTCAGAACAAACAAAAGTCCACAATAGCATTGCATGACAAAAAGTAATTACCCTGGATCCGCAATCTATGCGGCAAATGATGGAGAAAATAATTTGCGACCTCCGTTAGTCGATCCTCACTTCATGGCAAAAGTTAGTCGCCCAACCCCATGGGGGAGATCTTCTTGATGGCAACGTTCCGATCAGGTAAACACTGAGGACCATCATTTGGGAAACCAAAGTTATGATGTTGAAGAAATCCTACGTTGTGCCGATCGAATTCCACAAAATGAGTTGCCCCAAGGGATAAGCGTCGACCTCGACCAAATGCGTATCCAAGAATTGGTGGACGAGCTTGATGTCATCAAAAGACGATGACCAGGCCTAGATGTCGAGCGACGACCTGCTTTCTAGGTTCGGTAATTTTTTTTGAGATGTGACAATAAAAGTGTTAGGGTTTAGAGATACTCAGTTTTACAGTCGTCCCTACGACCATAGTTAGCACTAGATTTGCACTAGATATGGAGCCTTTTCTTTAGATCTGTTTTCGATATGAAGAGTTCCGGAGGAGTTCTTAGTAATTAAGTCTGAAACTCAAAGAATTGCAAGTAGATTTCAAACAAAAGTTTGTCACATATTTATCTGAGATCCGAAAAGTTTTCTCACATAACCAATATTTAGATTCAAGGCACATATAGGTTTTAGGTTAAAAAGTCTGAGAAAACTCAGGCCAATAACCTAAACGTTAATAGGTTCTGTAAGTGTACATCTACCTCAGTCTTAGAATAGCTTCCACGGTTTAACACACAGAACTCAAACCAGAGGTTCAAGAACTTTGTTTAACAGTCACATAAATTGACTAGCAGTCGTTCAAGTTCAACCAGAGAACAAGAACAATTATATCTCATAATAATCACGCAAAATAACTCAAGCCTCAGTCACAAAAAGTCAGATAATCGTCCATGTTCAACTAGTGAACATGAACAACTTAAGGGGGACACCAAATATAATGCATTGGTGGCAGATTCTTCCTGCGGTCGGAAGAATAACTTAGGCAGAATGCAGAGGGCAAGAGTCGATCGATGAATTGGGGAAAGTCAAAGAATCAGGGGAGCCCGAATGTTGGAATTGTGGAAAGAAGTGACACTTCCGTAGAGAATGCAAGAAGTCGAAGGAGGAGAATTCAGAATCGGTAGCGGCTGAATGTGACGATGCATTTGAACTTTGTCTTGAGAGTCTAGTAGACTCATGGGGGGTTGACCAAAGTGCGTCTTTTCACTCATGTTTTAATCAGAAGTTGTTTAAGTCTTTTAGAGTAGGGAATTTCAGGAAGGTTTATCTTGTCGATGGGAAGTTCTTGGAGATCAACGGTCGGGGTGATATATCGATCAAATCCTCAAATGGTTACTCTTGGACATTAGAGGATATGATGTATATACCTGGACTGAGTAAGAAATGATATCGGTCGGACATGTGGATTTTAAAGGGTAGAGAATGTCTTTCGGGAGCGGTCTGTGGAAAGTGACCAAATGAGCTTTGGTCGTCTGTAAAGGAATCAATTCCGGGACTTTGTACGTAGAGAAACCGATCGGCACAAATCGGACCGATCGACTCTCACTACACTAGAGATCGATCGGTCACATGAGTACCGATAGACTCAGGACCGATTGATGTTGCTGAAGATGTGACACAATCGTCTTAGCCACATGAGTGAGAAGGTCATGAAGATCATGTCCCGGATAGGCTTATATCCGACCTTTGAGTCCAAAGAGGTCGGATTCTGTGAGAATTGTGTGCTTAGCAAGAAAAAGAGAGTATTATTTACGAAGGTGAAGCGAGATCAGAAAACCAGCAAGCAGTAACTCGTGCATACCGATGTGTGGGGTATGGCAACGGTCGAGTACATTGGAGGCTCGAAGTACTACGTCACCTTCATTGACGATTATGCCCGGAAGGTATGGGAATATTTTCTAATGAATAAATCTTATATATTTCACACATTCAAAAGGTGGAAAGTAAAGGTGAAACCAAGTGGAAGTGTCTGAAATCAGACAATAGAGGAGAGTATAATAGAGAGGAGTTCAGAGACTTCTGTTTGATGAACGGTATTGATCTCGTCTAAAAATATTTTGGGTATATATTTTTATATCATTCAATTATTTTAATT
The DNA here is from genome assembly GCA_009725065.1 of Utricularia reniformis. NCBI lineage: Eukaryota > Viridiplantae > Streptophyta > Magnoliopsida > Lamiales > Lentibulariaceae > Utricularia > Utricularia reniformis. Next base: position 78,985 of record RWGZ01001181.1, on the reverse strand, counting down.
ATTCGGAATTCAATTGTTGTGGGGAAATGAGCGATATATGAGATTGGGCCCACAATGTGTGAGCTTATGTCCTCGTGAGAGCGAAGCTCTACCTTGGTTTCCGCTATAATACTCAAAGGTTACAAGTACAGTCAAAGAATAATGATAATTTGAACGAAAGCGGCCGGGAAAACGATCAAATCCACCTCATCACACTCAAAAAGGACTCAGTCGCGAGTTTATGACGAAAACTCGTGACTATTTACGAAATGTCGCAAACAGCACAAAATCTCGCGACCAGTAAAAAAATCTCGTGACAACGTTCACAATGTCACGGCAAGGTTATAAGCTCGCCACTGCACGCACAAACTCGCGAATACACTCAAAACCTCGCGACTCTAAGCACAATCTCGCGGATTCAGGCAAAAACTCGCGAGTCGTAGAATACAGTTAGGTAAACACTCTCCCTTAGGAAGCGTGATCACAGTCCAAACCCCTTTCAGTGTCATGGGGCTCATATTTATAGAAAAATACAGCCCAATTAGTAAATTTCAGCCCATGAGCCCAATTTCATTTAATTTAGCCCAAAGTACTTAAATAATATCCAATTAAATTGGAATAAAAACCATACTGTTAGGAGGTTTCGGAAATACATCTCGGTCAAGAATTACACGGAAATGTCGATGAGAAAATACCGGAAAACATCGCATACTAATTCCTTTCCTCCAAATATTGAATATGCAGCCAAAAGTATCGCCACAACTTACCGGCGCAATCCTCGGGTGCCAAATTACAAAAATACCCTTGGCCCCATTTAGAGCCGAAACTGACAGAAACGACAATATAGTGGTTGCATGTTGCCTGGGAGGTCCAAATGACGAAAATACCCCTAAAAATATACCAGGACACAAATACATAAGAATACCAAAAATACCATCTAGACATGTCGGACAAGCTTCCGGGGTGTCATAATACCGAAAATACTCCCGGGTAATATCAATAGTCCCCTGGTTTTCAGATTCAGACTCTAAGTTGTAAACCACACCATATTAGCTCATCCCGAAAGTTGAATATTGTTGGGAAAATTTTTCGAGAAAACCATGAGTATTCTCGGAATCGTACCATTGATGTTATCGTTTTGACACTAAGAACGTTAGATTCTGAGATCGGCAAAAATATCGGGATTTTTCGACCTGGGAATCTGCCACTGTAAATTCTATGTTCTGTCCTCATAACAGTCTCACTTGCGCGAACTCTACACCCATCTCGACATTTTGCCAAAATCTCGCGGATACCACCCTTGAACAGTTAGTTATCCATGACATCGTGTCGTAATCTCGCGAATACGTTCAAAACCTCGTGACTGCATCACTTGAATATCAGCTTAACTAACTTTGCTTGCAAAACGTCACGGCTACTCGCACAATCTCGTGACTGTTTTCAAAACGTCGCGACCTCCTTGATCGAACAGTAACACTCGCGATTTTTGGTACACAAACTCGCGAGACACTTAGTAAAATTGTGAAAAATAATTGTGAACATAATTTTGAATTTAATTTACCAATGGCTTCCGATTCCGCCCGAACTTCGAATCCCGATACCTCATCGTCTCATTCCTCGGACTCCTCATCCAACTCGTGGAGTTCGAATTCCAGCATGTCCCCCTTCCCACATTGCACCTCGAACTTCAATCCACACTTTTTTTAGCGAATTGCTCAGCTTGAAAACTCTCTCAGTCGTCCGAATTCCGTGGTTAAAGCCCTTAGAACTTTTGACCAACTTTCCGATTGTATTCTATACCAACCTGGACCTACTGACCGGATATTGACTCCACCGATAGCCACTCACACTATTTGTTTGGAATACCTAGAGTGTGGGCTCCGCTTTCCTCTTCACCATTTCCTTGTAAAAATGATTACTCAATTACGAATTCACATTTTCCTGCTTAACCCAAATTAATTCTCTTTCGTGACCGCCTTTAAAATTTTCATATAAACGAGTCGTATTCCTTGGACCATCGATCGTTTTATAAAATTTTCCAAATTAGTACCGCCAGCCCTTACGGTGCCCATGGTTGTATTTCTTTCGCTTGAGGCACCAAAGTAGTCCCTTCCCGTTTTGCACTCCCTAGTCAAATCATGAATGGAAAAAAATTTCTTTTTTGTAACCGTTGTCGGGACCACGAGATTGTCTTCACTCAGCCTTCCTTGGCGGTTCCCTGTTGAAGGGGAACCATTTTTCTCTGAAACATACTATTCCATTCCTCGGGTAACCATTCCGAGACCTTTAAAGAAGGCACTTCTCGATTGTGCCAGATCGGATGATGCAGACTGGACTGCGAAGACCTTATTTTATACCCCGATCTTGGTTGCTTTTGGTCTTCTTCCAGCTCCCACCTATTTTAGTAGGGAATTATTAGGTACCTGGCCCACGGATTCATACATGAACCATCTCAATAACTTTTCTTCAATAGAAAAAATCCTTTTAAATTCAACGCCTACTCATTTTTTAATCTTTACACAGCATAGCTTACGCGACTTGTTTGTTTTGCAGACAAAATAATAGCTCCAGCTAAAGACCACTCAAAGTTAGGCGGCAGATTGAGAGCGCTCTGTGCTCTAGTTGCGGAGAATGATGAGTTAATATTCGAGATGGCGTAGGGGGTTGGGAACAGTACCGCCACGGCCTAGCTGGCCCTAAGTACACAAGAGATGGAGCCACCAACTGATAAAGTTAGGCCCGTTACTCTCCCACAGCCTGTTACAATAATGGAAAATCTCGAGTAGGTAGAAACTGAGCCGGCTGCAGAGGTCCCCGAGAGTCCTGACGATTTGATTCCTGTGTCCCAGCAATTGGAGCTTATTGCTGGAGAATTTACCCCTGACGAGGAGATGTATGATTTCGCCGAGACACTAGTCAACGTGATCGGGGACGACGAAGAGGGAGAAATCAGCGGGGGTCAACCGATAGGCTCTGTGGTAGAGGAGATGATACATGAGTCCCATCCGGAGGGGGAAACAATCCACGAGACTCGTCCGGATAATGGGAAAAATTCGGTAGAGTGCCCCACCATTTCGGAATTAACGGAGCCCATTAAGAGGAGTGGGACAACTGCTGAATTACTCGATGCCTTCCGAATAAGGGTTATTCCGAGACTCACCGTGAAGGAATGGCTCGAGATGGGGCGCCAGGCCAGTTTTGGCCTGATGAGAGACGGAGTGGCCCACCGAATCCCGAAGGATGATAGGGTATCCAATAGGTCGGTCGGCCTTGATGTATTTTGATCGAAATCTAGAGATGCCACAGCGGGGCCGAGATGACCACACGATGTTTACTGATTTCAGTTGGGCGATGGGCCACCTTGTAACGATACGTCGTGCTGGGGGAGCGGTTTGTACTGGCCATTGTTTCTCTAAAAATTATTTTCCTCGTCTTTGATATGTACATATACTCATAACTCTTGATTTTCTTTCAGATAGAGCGGGCACTCGTTGAACTGAGTACCGCGGCTGCAGTAGGAGAATACTGCATGCTCAAGCATTCGGAGCTTGACTGTCCGGATATAATCGGGGAGCAGACAAAGAAAGCCGCAGAGAAATTAATTCATAATCAGCGGGAAAAGCATGCGCAAGAAATGGCCGCACTCCGAGAAGAACATAGCAAGGCGATCGAATCTTTAATCCGAGCTCATCGTAGCGAATTAACGTAGTGTGAAGCCTATCACGTCGGGAAGAGACATGCTCTTGAGTAGTCCATAGATACCCTCAAGGCAAACGAAAATTACGCTCAGGACGAACTAAAGGGGACCACGGCTGAGATCGAGGACAAACTGAAGAAGGCCAAGGATACCATTACAGCTGATAAGAAAGCTCTCAGGATGGCCACGAAGGAGATTAAAGAATTGAAATCGAAGAATGAATCCCTCCAATCTACTTTAGATCGTCTCCGGGCCCGAGCTGCTAGTTTACCGTCCCAGTTAAATGACTTCTTCCTGAAATTAGTGTGGGAGTTTAATTTACACTCCCCGACCTTCCGGAATTTGGCGGCACTTGCGAATACGAAAGCTTGTGTCATGTATTTCATTAAAGAGAGTGTCCAGACTCAAAGATTCCTCAGCATAACCCTAACGCCTGAGGAGAAAGGAAGACTTGATCCGAGTCTCTCTGGGAAATTCAAGCATGTGCTTGCATAGGATAAATTAGACTGCTCGCTGGATCCGTTCTGGGCGCTCCAGTTCAATCTGGAGGAGGACTTGCACCAGCAGCTGTATTCGGAGGAGATCGAGACTGAAGAGAGCTCACCACCGGATGCATTTCGAAGATTGGCTTCATTATTCCCATAACCGGTGGGTCCCCTCGTGGGAGATCTCCTTAAAGATGAGGAGGTAATGGGTAAACACGACTCTCCGATATATACTCCCGCTATTGTAGTAGAAGCTCGGGAACGCCACAAGACTGAAATGACAGGCTTTGTCCCTAGGAAATTGACCACTGCAGAGATTAAAGAAAAAAGGACTAATCCTCCCTCTTCGACAATCAAGCTGGTAAAGAAACGTCCCAGCGGACCTGGTGAAGGTTCGGGTTCCAAGAAGTAGAAGAAATAAATTTCGAAATATTATAGTTTCTTCACTTTTGTAATCTCTCCCCATTTTGTATTCCCCAATGTATATAGGAAATTACTTTCTTTTCTTTTTAATTTCTCGTCACACTTTGACAAAAATACAACTCTCAATAATTCCATTTGAGAAATTAGCCTCCGAAATAATTATAAATTTCCACATAACTTTCCCATCAGAGAGAAAATAATGGTGTTGTTTCGAAACTCACTCCATGCCCGGTGCGGTGAACGTACCGCAGTTGTATTCTATTTTAACAAACATCATTAATAACTGCGTTCGTGCGACCGCAGAAAACAGCGGTGAGTTCACAGTTGGTTTAAACCAATAACTTCTTGTATTCTATCAATTACGTGTTAAAACTATAAAAATATATATAACAATTTAAAAATGAAATTTTGAAATAACGAATTTATTATAAAATAATATGAAATATACTTTTTAAGATATAAATAATTATTTAAAAATAAGGGCAAAAAAGCCAATTTATGACATCACGATCAGTGCACTGCTGTTTCAAAAACAATTTTTTTAAATCACGATCAGTTCACCTCACAGCACAGTACAGTCATCTCACCTCACCGTTATTTGACAAACGTTGTTCCAAACATACCCAATGTCACAGCATTGCCGTAAGAGTCCCCACTAATCATAATATTTGTTTGTGAAAATAATCATAAGGCACTCATGTATAGCGGGGTTTAATCCTCGGCCATTTCAATAATAGTCGAAAATATATGACCCTTCGAAATAACGGATTTTTGCGAACATGTCTTTTAAATGAGTAGTTATTTGAAATCGAGATTGACCCGGGGTCATCGCACTCTTGCCACCGGTATATACTTGCACCCGGGGTCATGATACTTTCGCCGCAGGGTATATACTTGCATCTGGGGCCATTGCATTCTCACCGCCGGTATATACTTGCACCCGGGGCCATCACATTCTTGCCGCTGGTATATACTTGCACCCGGGGCCATCACACTCTCGCTGCTAGTATATATATTTGCACCCGGGGCCATCACATTCTCGCTGCCGGTATATATTTGCACCCGGGGCCATCACATTCTCGCCGCCGGTATATACTTACTTCTGGGGCCATCACATTCTCGCCACCGGTATATACTTGCACCGGAGGATATCACACTCTCGCCGCCAGTATGTACTTGTACCCTAGGCCATCACACTTTCGCCGCCGGTATATACTTGCACCCGGGGCCATCACACTCTCACCGCCAGTATATACTTGCACCGGGGGCCATCACACTTTCGTCGCCGGTATATACTTGCACCCGGGGCCACCACACTCTCACCGCCGGTGTATACTTGCATCCGGGGCCATCACACTTTCACTGCCGGTATATACTTGCACCCGGGGCCATCACATTCTCGCCGCCGGTATATACTTGCACCCGGGCCATCACACTTTCGCCGCCGGTATATACTTGCACCTAGGGCCATCACACTCTCGCCGCCAGTATATACATGCACCCGTGGCCATCACACTATCGTCGCTGGTATATACTTGCACCCGTGGCCACTACGGAAATGGACCAGCCTCCGATGAGGGGGCAACCCTCGCCGGCGTGTCATGAAGGAGTCGGGTATAAACATGCACCCCGTTTTGCCATGGAAACATGCTCGGTACTAAGCCGCTATCTTATATTAAGTCGGACCCATTGACATATTTCAACAGTATGTATGTACAGACGATTCTGCCGCAGACTAGAAGACTCATCATGTTCAAAGTATTTTGACACAATATCTAATTTGACGAGTTTGAAAATGATCGACTATAAGATAGGCGTTACATTGCATTTCTAATCTAACCTATTATTTTATTCCATCCTCCATCATACTAAAACACAATGGACCAACTCTTATCTTACTAATCCCCTAGTCGATTGAATTCATGTCGTAAAAAAAGATACTTAAAAACTTAGAGTATGACAATAAAAAAGAGGGGAAATTTTCTTTTAAAAAGATCGATGAGTCACGTCTATACATAATACTTGCTCAAATTGGAAATATGCCATGTCCGTGGCAGCTCCTCTCCTCTCATATTCGTAATCTTATACGTTCCTTCTCTCACCACCGCCGTCACTCTATACGGGCCTTCCCACTTTCGATCTAGCTTACCAGCATGCCTCGAGACTTCCACTTTCTTTAGAATTAGGTCCCCAACTTTTAACAACATAGGGCTGACGTCTTTATCGTGCTTTTTAGCCATCCGCTTTTTACAAACCTCCATTCGTATGGTAGCTCTGTCTCTCATATCGTCAACACAATGAAGATCCAACTTTCGCATATCCTCATTCAATACTTCATCGTAAGCAATGACTCTCTAGGATAAAATAGTCACCTCTACCGAAGATATGGCCTCAGAGCCATATACCAAAGAGAACGGGCTAAATCCAGTTGTAGACCGTGGTGATGTCCGATACGCCCACATTACATTATGCAGCTCATCTACCCATGAGACTTTAGATTCATCTATCCTTGTTTTTAGCTGCTACAAGATGATACGATTAATAACTTCCGTAAGCCCATTCGTTTCTGGATGTGCCACGGATGTAAATCGTTGTTGAACGCCATAACACTCGCACCATTCGTTAACTCGTTTCCCATATAATTGTGTTCCGTTATCTGAAACTAAAATTCTGGGAATTCAAATCGGTATATAATATATCTCCAAATGAAACTTATAACTTCATGTTCCCGGACTCGGGCCACAGCTTCGACTTCTACCCACTTAGAGAAATGTTCCACAGCCATAATACAGAATTTCTTTTGGCTATGTGAGGTCGGGTAAGGACCTAAAATATCGATGCCCCAAGTGTCAAAAGGACATGTTGTTGGCAGAGGTTTAATGTTCGCCCTCGGCACATGATGCACATTCGAGTGGAACTGGCAAGCGGAACAAGCTCAGACACAATTCACACAATATTTTATTACTATTAGTCAAAAATACCCGGCCCTCTTAAGTTTCATTTCCAAATATCTACCTGCTGAGTGGTCACCACAGTCCCCGGCATGAACTTCTTCCATAATGGCTTTTGTTTGTACTGGCGACAAGCATCGAAGATAGGGTCCTCCAAAATTTTTCTTGTATAACTTCTCATCTACATACACAAAGCTTGTGGCTCTTCGCATTGTCCTGCGGGCCTCGCCTTCATCAGCGGGTAATTCTCTCTTAACCAAATATTTGACAATCACATCCATCCAAGAAGGTTCATCCGTTACTGCATCTAATAAAAACCATGTATCGTTCGAAAGTTCCAAGCTTGCAACTTCGGCGGTCTGTCTCTCTGCTTCTAATGGATCATAGTCGTTATTTTTGAGTCATCTGAAAGTTCTAAGATCGTGGCTAACTTTGCAAGATTGTCAGCACGGGTGTTTTCCTCTCTCGGGATATATGTAAAAACGAATGTCTTAAGGCCTTTCGCTACTTCATTCAACTTGTCTAAGTGCATCCACATATGCTCACCTTTGGTGACAAAAGTATCTGCAAACTGGTTCACTAATAACTGTGAATCGGAGTGAGCATGCAAGCGAACAATTCTAATCTCGACTGCTAAGTTAATACCAAATATCATGGCTTCGTATTCGGCGACGTTGTTAGTTACAGAGAAGCGCAGTTTTACAGCATATTCATGTTCCTCACCAGACTTTCTTTCCCTAAAATAAACGCCGATACTGGCTCGCCCAGCAGAAATTGATCCAACGACAAATGCATCCATGTATTCCTCACTACCCAAATCTTCTGATCGAGTCATCTCCACTATGAAGTCCACTAAAATCTGGGCCTTTAAAGCTCGTCTCGAGATATATTCAATATGATACTGCCCTAACTCCATATTCCACTTTGCTAGCCTGCCAGAGGCATTGATTTTCGATAGAACACTTCTGATAGGTTGATCTGTTAAGACCGCAATATGGTATCCTTGGAAGTAATGCCCTAATTTTCGAGAGGCAACTATTAGGGCTAACACAAATTTCTCCAAATCCGTATAGTGAGATTCAGCTCCTTGCAATTTCCTGCTGACATAATACACTGGCCTATGCTCTTTGTCGCGAAGCCTGACTAAGGCGGCACTCACTGCCTCTTTAGATACACCTAAATACAAACCTAATGGTTCCCAAGGGGATGAGGGAGACATAAACGGTGGTTTACTCAAGTAGTCTTTCCGACTCTCGAAGGTCATACTACATTCATCATCCCAATACAATAGATTTGTCTTACAAAATACTCGGAAAACGGTAAACTTCTCTCTACAGATCGCGAAATAAAACGATTCAATGATGCTAATCGACCTGTTAATCTTTGGACTTCTCTAACAGTTGTCGGAGGAGTCATTTTATGGATGGTTGCTATTTTAACAAGGTTCATCTCGATTCCCCTTTCTGATACCATTAATCCAAGGAATTTTCCTCCCTTTACACAAAAGACACACTTAAGTGGATTCAATTTCATTCGATATTTCCTCAATGTATCAAAACACTCATTCAGATATTCAATGTGATTATTCCCGTGCTGGATTTTTATCAATATGTTATCAATTTAAACTTCCAAACATTTTCCAATCATATCCTTAAATATCGAATTCATTAGACGTTGATAGGTGGCCCCAGCATTTTTCAATCCGAATGACATAACTTTATAGCAAAAAATACCTTTATTGGTCATAAAAGAGGTAAACAACTTGTCTTCATAATTCATAAAAATTTGGTTATAACCCTTAAATGCGTCTAACATACTAAGAAATTCAAAGCCACATGCTCCATCCACCATCATGTCAATGCCCGGTAGCGGATATGGATCCTTCGGGCATGCTTTATTCAAATTGGGAAAATCAATGCAGACTCTCCAGCCATTATTCGACTTCGGGACCACCACTGGATTCGCGACCCAATCCACGTATTTGACAGGCTCTATGAACCCCGACTACAACAAACTTTCCACTTCCTCATCAATGGCTCTTTTTTTCTTAGGGGAAAACATCATCTTTTTTCTGATGAACTGGTCGCACATATGGGTTAACATTGAGTTTATGAGAAAAAACTTGGGGTCTACCCCCACATAATCCTGATAATACCAAGCAAAAATATTTATATTATTTTGCAAAAATTTAATTACCTCCTTTTCAAACTCTGGCGTCATCTCATAAGTGATTATCACTGTCTTTTCCGGGTTATCAGAGAATAAAGACACTGTCTTAAAGCCTAAGGGTTTCATCTTCATCTCATTTTCTTTATATTTCCTATTGTATGATGTGTCAGCTGAATCAATAACTTCTTCGGATAAGACTTCCACTATACAAACATGTTTCTTTGCTTTCGACCCATCCATACCACTCCTGCACATTATGTTATAGCAAGAACGCGCCAATTGCTGATCTCCTTTCATTTTTCCAACACCTGAAGGTGTGGGGAATTTCATCATCAAATGTGGTTGATAAACCACAGCCCCAAATAAATTCAAAGAACTCCTCCCGAGAATCGCATTATAAGGAAGTATAGGGAGATTCACGACTACGAATTCTACTAACAAAGTCCTTGATTTTCCTTGATCTCCCAAACTGATTGGCAGAAAGACAGATCCCTCAGCAGCAACAACACAATTATTAAAACCAACCAATTTTGTTTGCACCGGCTGGATCTTGGTAGTTACCTTCAAAGACATTTGTTCGAAAGCTGCAAGAGTCAACATATTGGTAGCAGTTCTGGTGTCGACTAACACTCGAGAAACAATATGATTTGCAATAACAGGAGAGATGATGACAGTATCGTCCTATAGTGAGAATACTCCAGATAAATCCTCAGGTACAAAAGATATAGCCATTTTTTCCAAGTCAGATAATTGGACCAAGTTAACTTCCATGAAGCGACCTTTCTGTTCCAACTCTCGATTGGATCGCTTACGAGCTCGACTTGAATCACCCGCGCTCCTTCCTCCTGTAATAGTCATAATATTGGGGCCTGGATTACTCGATCTCGGTTGAGCTTCCTCAATATTTAAAATAGGTTGACCCGGATTCGGGCCAGCAGGAGGAGGAGGAGGAGGTGGTTGCTGATTTCCTTGGGCAGGTGGATAACCTGCCTGCCGATATCCTTGTTGATTCCTATGTTGTTGATTCCTACCTCGACCACGGTTAGTATTCTTTCTTCTTCCATCTTTATAGTTATGCCGACCGCCATTGAAAAATCCTCTTTGGCCACCCTTTGATGCTGCCCACGTTGTCCTCCATACCCACGGCTTCTCGTGTTAGGTCGTGGTGGGTCTGCCTTCGGGGGTTTTGCTGCTTTCCCCAACTGGACACTCATCAATCTTTCCCAAGTTAGCTTACGAAGCGCCTCCACAGTGCTAATCAACTCATCTAGCTAACCAAATTCTAGCAACCTCTCAACTTCAGACATCAATTCTCGACAATCGTTAGTTGCATGTCCAAAACTCCGATGAATACGACAAAAAACTTATGACTCGTAAGTCCAGAGTGTCGGTTCTAGCAATGGGGGGGATATCGAAGAGATCCGCCCTTCTTATGCTCAATAACCGCAAAGATTTGCTCATAATTGAACGCAAGGTACGTTCTCAATTTAGGTCATGATTGCGAGACATTCTTGTCCGGCACTCGGCTTGCAACGATATTGTGGGAACCATAAGTTCGTATTTCTATCACTCCATAATCTCGCAAGCCTTCATCTTCCCGGATGTACTGCGTACATCTCAAAGCCAATTCTTCCATATTCTACGGGGGATCTATGTTCGGGGAATTACATAAAGGATGTCTGACCAAAATAAGTTGGAGAACCCCAACTTTCTCACTGACAGTAATCCGAGGTATCTTCCTGCACTTGGCTTCAAAACGGGTAATAAAACCCAACAATATCTCTGAAGAATCATACCGCAATGCGGTCAAAGAAGTAATAGACTTTAATGGTGCATTGAAAGGCGCAAAAGACGAATAAAATTGATCATTAAAGTCCTTATATGAAACAATAGAGCGCCTTGGTAAACGATTAAACCATCGGAGAGCCGATTCCTTAAGAGAAGCTGCGAAAACAAAACACATTGTAGCATCGCTGAAATTCATCACACTGACGTGAATCTCCAAATTCGACGTATGAGCATGTGAGTCAGTTGACCCACGATATTGGGGGAGATCCTTAGGCATTTAAATAAAATCAGAACGGGTGGCACCATTAATTGCCGCGGAAAACGGAGACAAGGCGTTTGAGGTGTTCCACGGACTTTGCAAAACTTCCATAGATGGTAAAGTCTTTCCTCGATTACCATAAGGCTCACCAGCCCTTTCATGTTCGATATAATCACCCTCGTAAGCAGAAGTCTGATGAGTATGTCGGGTGTGCTCGCCATATACTTGTCTCCTTTCCTAGCTAAGAGTTAGATTCGCCTCCAATTGGTTTATCCTGGCCTCGTTTTGTTCCATCTTTCCGCTCATCTCCTTAAACTTCAATTCTATTAAATCTCCAATTCTTTGTAAAGTATCATTCTGCTCTCCGGTTGCCGCAGTATTCGCTTGCAGTTCTGGATTATGATCAGTGTCATCCTACGCCACCTCATCATTAACGAATTCCGGGGTAACATTGTTCCTCAGGGCTCTCCTTCGAGTTTCAACTATTTCTAATTGAGCGATTAAGATACGTCTTCGTTCTTCCAAATCTTCATCGGTTTCAGATCTAGAGCGTGCCGGTGACGAAAGATGGGCATTATTAAGGAATGCAACTCGGCCAACTCTCCCAAATTCATACATCTAGATAAACATCGAGACGGAGGAGGATAAAAAATAAGTGCCCTTCCAGAAGGAAACCCACTCCGGGAGGGTCGAACAGTAACATTTTGATAAGGAGGCTCCTACAAGATTGATGATTTAGCCCCCGGTAACGCAGCAATCTCATCGTTTGCCCGAGGAATAGGTTCTACCTCAATCTGTTCATCGAAAATATCATCATCAGAATTCCGAGTAGCCATAATAACAGAAATCTAAACCCAGAAATGAGGCTCTCAATGGGATAAAATCCTCGTCCCCACGGATGGCGCCAAACTGATCTCGTCTAAAAATATTTTGGGTATCTATTTTTAGATCAGTCAATTTCTTTAATTATTCGGAATTCAAATGTTGTGGGGACACGAGCGATATACAAGGTTGGGCCCACAATGTGTTAGCTTATGTCCTCGGGAGAGCGAAGCTCTACCTTGGTTTCCACTATAATAATCAAAGGTTACAAGTACAGTCAAATGATAATGATAATTTGAACGAAAGCGACTCGGAAAACGATCAAATCCACTCCGTCACTCTCAAAAAGGACTCAGTCGCGAGTTTATGACGAAAACTCGCGACTATGTATGAAATATTGCGTACAGGTCCAAATTTCGCGACGAGTATCAAAGTCTCGCGACAACTTTCACAATGTCGCTGCTAGGGTTATAAGCTCGCCACTGCACACACAAACTCGCGAATATACTCAAAACCTCGCGACTCTAAGCACAATCTCGCGGATTCAGGCAAAATCTCGCAAGTCGTAGAATACAGTTAGGCAAACACTTTGCCTTGGGTAGCGTGATCACAGTATGAAACCCCATTCAGTGCCATGGGACTCATATTTATAGAGAAATCCAACCCAAGTAGTAAACTTCAGCCCAAGAGCCCAATTTCATTTAATTTAGCCCAAAGAACTTAAATTATATCCAATTAAATTGGAATTAAGGCCATACCGTCCCGAAGTTTCGGAAATGCATCTCGGTCGACAATTACTAGGAAATGTCGATGAGAAGATACCGGAAAACCTCGCATACTAATTCCTTGCCTCCAGATATTGAATATGCAGCCAAAAGTATCGCCACAACTTACCGGCACAATCCTCGGGTGGCAAATTACAAAATCACCCTTGGCCCCGTTTAGAGCCGAATCTGTCCGAAACTGACAGAAACACCAATATAGTGGTCGCATGTTGATCCGGGAGGTCCAAATGACGAGAATACCCCTGAAAATGTACTATGATGCAAATATATGAGAATACCAAAAATGCCATCTAGCCACGTCGGACGAGCTTCCGGGGTGTCATAATACCGAAAATACCCCCGGGGTGTCACTCAGCCCCTGGCCCACGCATTCATACCTGAACCATCTCAATAAATTTTCTTCAATAGAAAAAACATTTTAAATTCAACGCCTACTCGTTTTTTAATCTTTACGCAGTATAGCTTACGCGACTTGTTTGTTTTACAGACAAAATAATGGCTCCAGCTAAAGACCACTCAAAGTTGGGCAACATATTGAGATCGCTCCGTGCTCTAGTTGCGGAGAGTGATGAGTTAATATTCGAGATGGCGCCGGGGGCTCCGAACCGCACCGCCACGCCCAAGCTGGCCCTAAGTACACAAGAGATGGAACCACCAACTGATGAAGTCAGGCCCGTTACTCTCCCACAGCCTGCTACAATAATGGAAAATCTCGAGCAGGTAGAAACTGAGCCGGCTGCAGAGGTCCCCGAGAGTCCTGAAGATTTGATTCTTGTGTCCCGGCGATTGGAGCTTACTGCCAGAGAATTTACCCCTGACGAGGGGATGTATGATTTTGCCGAGACACTAGTCGACGTGATCTGGGATGACGAAGAGGGAGAAATCAACGGGGTTCAACCGATAGGCTCTGTGGTAGAGGAGATGATACATGAGTCCCATTCGGAGGGGAAAACAATCCACGAGACTCGTTCAGATAAGGAAAAATGGTCGGTAGAGGGCCCCACCATTTAGGAATTAACGGAGCCCATTAAGAGGAGTGGGCTGACTGCTGAATTTCTCGATACCTTCCGAATAAGGGATATTCCGAGACTCACCGTGAAGGAATATCTCGAGATGGGTTGCCAGGCCGGTTTTGTCCTGATGAGAGAGGAGTGTCCCACCGGATCCCGAAGGATGACAGGATATCCAACAGGTCGGCCTTGACGTATTTCATCAAAATCCAGAGATGCCACCGCGGGGCCGAGATGACCACACGGTGCTTACTAATTTCAGTCGGGCGATTGGCCACCTTGTAACGATTCGTCGTGCAGGGGGAGAGGTTCGTACTGACCATTGTTGCTCCAAAAATTATTTGCCTCATCTTTGATATGTACATATACTCATAACTCTTGATTTTATTTCATATAGAGACGACACTCGTGGAACTGAGTACTGCGGCTGCAGTAGGGGAATACTGCATGGTCAGACTTTCGGAGCTTGACTGTCCGAATATAATCGGGGAGCAGACAAAAAAAGCCACTGAGAAATTAATTCAGAAACAGCTGGAAAAGCATGCCCAAGACATGGCCGCACTCCGAGAAGAACATACAAGGCGATAGAAGCTTTATTCCGAGCTCATCATAGCGAATTAACGGAGTGTGAAGCCTATCCCGTTGGGAAGAGGCATGCTCTTGAGCAGTCCATAGATACCCTCAAGGCAAACAAAAATTACCCTCAGGACAAACTGAAGGAGACCAAGGCTGAGACCGAGGACAAGCTGAAGAAGGCCAAGGATGCCAATGCAGCTGATAAGAAAGCTCTCGGGAAGGCCACTGAGGAGATTAAAGAATTGAAATCGAAGAATGATTCCCTCCAATCTACCGTAGATCGTCTCCGGACTCGAGCTGCTAGTTTACCGTCCCAGTTAAATGACTACTTCCGGAAATTAGTGTGGGAGTTTATTGTACACTCCCCGACCTTCCGGAATTTGGTTGCACTGGCGAATGCGAAAGCTTGTGTCATGTATTTCTTTAGAGGGAGTGTCCAGACTCAAAGAATCCTGGACTATACCTAACGCCTGAGGAGCCCAATTTATAGAGAAATCTAGTCCAATTAGTAAACTTCAGCCCATGAGCCCAATTTCATTTAATTTAGCCCAAAGTACTTAAATAATATTCAATTAAATTGGAATAAATGACATATCGTCCTGAAGTTTCGGAAATGCATCTCAGTCGAGAATTACTCGGAAATGTCGATGAGAAGATACCGGAAAACCTCGCATACTAATTCCTTGCCTCCAGATATTGAATTGTAGCCAAAAGTATCGCCACAACTTACGGGCGCAATCCTCGGGTGCCAAATTACAAAAATACCCTTGGCCCCGTTTAGAGCCGAATCTGTCTGAAACTGACAGAAACGCTAATATAGTGGTCGCATGTTTACCCGGGAGGTCCTAATGACGAGAATACCCCTGAAAATATACCGTGACTCAAATATACGAGAATACCGAAAATACCATCTAGCCACGTCGGACGAGCTTCTGGGGTGTCATAATACCGAAAATACCCCCGGGTAATATCAGGTATTAAGCTTGATAAATCGGTCCCGAACAAGCCAAGGCAAAATGAGTTGCCAAATGCATGAACCGAACGTTAAATGAGTGTGCCCGTTCGATGAGATTGCACGCTGGTCTGCCAAAGATCTTCTGGGCAGATGTTGTGAGTACGGCAACATACCTGAGCAATCAGAGTCCATCGATATCACTGGATTTTGAGTTGCTCGAGGACAAGTGGACTGTGAAGGAGGTGAGGTTTGATCATCTCATATTATTCGTTTGCGTTGCCTATGTCCACATAGACCGTGAGAAGAGTGATAAACTTGATGCTAAAGCTGTAAAGACTATTTCGTTGGTTATGGAGTTGGTTATTTTGGTTACCGCTTCTAGTCTGAAGGGAAGAAAGTAATTAGATCGGTCGACTCGACCTTTAAAGAAGATCAATTTTACAATGATACTATCGCAAAGACTAAGAGAAGTCTACGGAGGTGATAGTTGTCATACAATCAAACGCGAGCAGTGGACCCCTAGACCGATCGGAGGAGCCAATCGGTATCATTTCTGATGAAGATTCAGAATCTCATTCTGATCGATCTGATACCGATTAACAGAATGAAGACAATGTGACATATGACAATGTCAAATTTGTGTTGAGGCTGTCGACCAGAGAGAGATCATCCGATCGGTATACTCCTGCAATGTATAACACATTGTTGACTGACCATGGTGAGCAGGAGAATTTCCGAGAGGGTGTTTAGTCTCATGAGCAGGAAAAGTGGAAGTTTGCTATGAAGGACGAGATGCCATCCTTGTCGAAGAAGAAGACTTGGGTCTGGACAACATTGCCGAAACTTGGATTTTGAGTATAGTGGCTGCATAAAATTTCAATCTTGAACAGTTGGATGTGAATACTACTCTCCTTCATGGTGATCTGAAGTAAGAGATTTACATGGCACAACCCGAGGGGTTCAAGACGCATGGTAAAGAAAATATAGTCCAAAAGGTGGTAATGAGCTTGTTTGGAATGAAGCAAGTTCCTCAGCAGTGATACTTGAAGTTTGATTCCTTAATGATCGAACGATGATTCAAAAGATACGAGAAAGACAACTTTTGTTATCTCCGAGGGGGCAAAAGTACATACGTAATCATTTTACTGTATGTCGATGACAAGTTGAACGCAATGGGTGACATGGAGGAGATAAAACAAGTTAACGCAATGGGTGACATTCGAGATGAAGGGCCTGGGACCGGCCAAGCAGAATATGGGAATGAGAATCCCGAGAGATCTGCAAAAGGGTACGCTTACCTTGTCTCATAAAATATATATTGAAAAAATGATTGATCGGTATCAAGTTGAATACTTGAAAGTGACTAAAACACCTTTGGGAGCACACCTGAAACTCTCAAAGGAGTAGGTCGATGACCGATCAGAAGGCTAAGAGATGAAGAATGTGCCATACTTTTCAGTGGTCGGCAGTTTTATGTATGCAATGTCTGTACGAGACCTGTTATTGCACATGGAGTGGGAGTCGTGAGCATGTTCATGTCGAACCCTTGGAAAGAACATTGGGAAGCAGTGATACCTCAAAGGGTCATCGAATCGGCAGTGATGTTTTAGAAGGTGACCGATCGAATTAACATGGTATGTGGATGCCGACCTTGGAGGAGACTTAGACGATCAGAAAAGTACATGAGGATATGTATTTACTGTCGGCAGTATAGATGTTAGTTGGAAGTCGAAGTTGCAAAAGTGTGTCTCACTTTCCTCAACTAAGGTAGAGTGTGTTGCAATTTCCAAAGCAGGAAAGGAGATGGTATGACTCTAGAATTTCCTAATGGAGATCGGTAAAGGGACCGATCAACGGACTTTGTATAGTGACAGTCAGAGCACCATATGTTTGGCGAAGAATCTGGTATTTCATGCATAGACAAAGCACATTGAGTTGAAGTATCACTATATTAGATATCTGCTCAAGACAAAGGTGCTTCAATTGATAAAGATCAAAGGCACTGAGCATCCGGCAAATATGCTGGCGAATGAAGTCATTATGGCAAAACTAGAGCTATTTCATAACTCTAGTATGACTCACCAAGTGAGTTGGTGAGCGGACACTCTCAAGAGGAGATGCATCTTTGATCTCAAAGTAAGATATTGTTAAGTATGGAGATCAATATTGTTGTCGATTGGTCACACATGGATGACGGTCGACATTGGTGTCGATCGGGCGCACTCAGAGAATGGTCGGTATTGGTGTCGATCGGTCGAGGAACAAGCATGCAATACCGAAGGTGACAAATTGACCGAGGCACGCAATCCGATGATATGAAATGGAGGCAATAGGTCGAGGACTGAACTAAGATAATGTTGGGCCCTCTTGTCTAGGATATCGTCAGTTATGGAAGAAGATATTGAAGGAAATAAGATCATATCAAATCAATATATATGAACGCATATATATGATTTGATCATGGATAATCATATATGGGATATGATCAAATATTAGAAATATTCGTTAGTTACTTTAATTATCTCAATCACCTCATTTATATGAGGAGGTCTTATGGTTCATTGTTACTCACTTCAATACTCTTTTATTCTGAATTTTCTCTTCGTGTGTGTGTTATATTCTTCTCAAGTGATATTGAATTTGGTCGTTTCGCCAATCACGTGGTTTTCCCATCCCGAGTTTCCACGTTAAATTTCTTGTATCGTTGTTTTTTCTTTTGCTTTAATTCTCGGGTTCTACTTAGTTCATCGATGTTGTTTGCACACGTGTTTAATCTCCAACATATTTACCAAGTGAAGACTCTTAAAAGGTAACTTCATCATATTTTTCTTCTTCAAAAGCAACTCTTGTCTTATAATCCATGAGGTTTTTCACTGAATTTGCTTCCAACATTCTGAATTCTCCAGTATTTCAGTGTAATATCGCTTTTGTGAGATTAATATCTCACATTTTCCTTTTGTGTGATTTTTATCCCATGAAAATAATTCATCTCACCGAGATCTGACATCTCAAGCAAGTACCTCACTTTTTTGAATTCATTGATATAAATTTGTTGATTAGAATTGATAAGTAAACAATTAGTATGATAACTTCAGTTTTTTTAGGAATACCGAGTGATCAGTCACTTATTCATTTAATCCATGATTGGAAAGCAGACTTCATTTGTTCTTCTATGACATTTCTCCACTTTTTATCACGTGAAGGTTTTGCAAATGATTTAGGATAAGAAATTCCAACACATGTATTAGCAAAATTAATCACTAATTGGTGTGATCCAACTATATGTGACATATTCATAGATCATGTAGGACCGTCATAACTCATCATGTTTGTTTCAGATTTGATCTCCTTCGTACAACTCCTTTAATCTGTCCCATATAGCTTTTGGTGTTTGGCAATATGCAATTTATCGAATTCTTTCAAACAAAGCATCATGTAGTATCGTCATGGCTTGGTATAAATATAGTATATGCTTCATATATTTTTTTCTATGGCTCAGTAGCATTAAGAGGTAATGATGTCTCTGATATCTCTCCACGACATTTCATAGGTTCATTGACAAGAGAAGTAGTTGTTTCTCTCTATTGAATGGGAAAAGATTGGTGTGATGGATTCAGCAAAATTTTATATCTTATCAACAAAAGATACAAACTGTGGTATGTAAGAACTGTGCCTTTTATTAAACATAATCTTGCAACAATGAAAACCAAATATATAAACATGATAATTCTAACTATAGATCCTATAAAGTCTCAATTATTTAGGATCTTTGAAATGAATAGAAAAAATCTTGATTTGCTAAAGAAAAGCAACCGCATTTGCCTTCTCCTTTCTTTATTGGGCATGTTTGGTACGGTGGTGAGAAAGTGCGGTGGGATGTGGTGAGGTGTGGTGTGAGAAATTATGGTGAGTTGAACGTATTTATTATAACATTATTTTTAAAACTGTTTTGTAAAAAACAGCGGTGTGATGAACGTGATTTTAATAAAAGTACATATTTACCCTCAAGATAAGATAGTCTTATTCGAAAAGTTTGAGAACGAGAAATTGTATCGTTATCAATAAATATAAAATTTTCATATTGATTATGACACTGGTATATCGGCTGGCACCATTTTTTGTTTTTTTAACTTTAAAAAAAATTAAAATAATAATACCGATATTGCCCAAAATTTGGCGGTGTACCGTGTGATATGAAAACATTGAATAATATTTTTTTATGGTTGGAAAAAAAACTAGCAAAACGGGATATTGGGCGGTACCGGTCAGTATACCGCCGGTATAAAACATACGATAAATATGATAGAATGATAGCATTAAGTGATATATATAACTAATAAGGACATTTTAGTCTTTTACAAAATCGCGTTGGATGATATCTGCTATTAGCAGCGGTGGCGAAAACTCAAAAAAATAAGGATGAACGCACAGCAATTTAACTTATGTTTTGTAAAATCACGTTTTAGGAAATTGCATTGAACGCACTTTGGTTCTGATAACCATCCCTAACAAACTCATTATCACTTCATGAACCTTCATTGGATTGGATACGATGGTTATGTTGGGTCTTAACTTCATGGTTTGGGCCTAGTCCCAACACTATCTAGAATAGAACGGCTTTTAGATGACCGTGCAATTATCGTTTCATATCTCTGAAGATTTAGACCGATTGGTTTCAAATGTATTGTTTTATTCACTTATTGAAATGCTCTAATCCCTTGATGATGTTTCTAATTTGAGTTCCTGGAAGAATAACGGAGGCCACCATCAAAGAGAACATAATGTGATGATATAGATATGGTAATAAAAGAAATACATGCGCTATTTATATAACTAAGGCATAAGATATGCATTTTATTTTTTCCTGGTATGTCGGATAGTTCGAATAACATTTGTCATCTTCTCAACTTGAAAATTCTTAAGCAAAATAATAACAAAGAATTTATACGTAGAAGTATATAAAATTCTAGTTCAACCCATCGACAAGGTATCTAATTCGATCCTAATTAAATCATTCGTATAATAAATCAATCTTGTTATTGAACGATCCGGTCCAATCGGAAATTTTTTACACTGATGATGTTCAACAAACTGATTTAGACAAGTTTTCTATGGTAGATTTTTTTTTTTGCGTAACTCAATGTTTTGAGTATAATAAGTACAAATTTGAGTATAGGTACAGATTCAACAACTCGTGACTCTTTCTTCCCGATACAAGAATAAATTATTCAATGTTAAAGGCAAAAGCAAAAGCAAATTATTGTTTTGCTTTCTTGAAATAGGATCGTATAATCCGATTGGTTTTGATATCCTTTAATTAAATATTAATAAAAGATTTAGTTTTATTTTAATATTTTACAAAAACCTTGTTTTTTAATTACAATTTATTTCATTTTTAAAACTTTAAAATCAATTAAACCAAAATTTAAGCATAGAAAACATTGACGTTTAAAATATGCATTCAACTCTCAAAATTACAATAATATGAATTAATATATGGGTGTATTATGCAATTAAAAATTGTGGATGACCTTACATAATATTTTGATTCAATAATATTGCCTGGATTCAATGACTCTTCACGCTCATCTGTCTCACCACTGCCAATGGTGATCCCATACTCCATAAACTCATATATCAAACGGCGGTTTACCAGCGTCAGACTCAGAAATTTAAAGCCACAATCAGCTCCCTCTACGCAACCTTATTTCCACCGAACCCACCACCGCCGTTTAGTTCCGTCACCATTTTCATCCTCGAGGTTTCATCTATTCCTTTCCCTCCCTCTACGTACAGTGTGATGGAAGATGTTGTGATCACACTACAAGCACTCATTCTCCCAGGACAAGTCGAGGATCTCATCCTTGATCTTTCAGAGATAAATGCAGGAGCTAAAGACTCCCAATTTAGTGATTAAAATTCATGGGAAGTTAACTTTCAGACTTTAAGATTAAAAGGGAAAGTTATCTCATGACCTTTTTTATTGTGCTAAATCATTATGTGTGTTTTTATGCAAGACTCTGCCTCCTCCTTCTTTATAATGTTGGGTTCCGTTAAGACATTTTAATTATTATTGAAACTTGATGTTTTTATGTTAGTCTGCTTGTGCTCCCCTGTTTTTCTTCCTCTTCTTTATTATGTTTTTGGTTACTTCTTGCCTTTACTCATGGCGTACAAGATGATGCCTCAAGAAATTGTTTGACAATACAACACAACAATCAAGCCATAAATGCATAACCACAATCTCTTTTATAAATCAAAGCACAACACAACCACACATAACTCTCTGTCAACAAATTCTATCATGGTATCGGAGCTTTCTGTCCTGTAAACAAGACCCCATATACCTTTGACTTTCGCTGCGCACAAACCGTTTATCATGGCTACAAGTCACCCCCCTTCATCTTCCTCAATGCCTCTCCTCACAACCAGAAATTATTACTATTGGGCTATTCGGATGAAGCAGACTCTTCTAGCAATGGATCTATGGAGTGCAGTTGAAAAACCAATACCAGAGCCAGCCATAGATGCACCAAAAAGAGCAGCATACATTGAAAACCTTTTACGCCATCATAGAGCATTAGACACCATATGCAGCGCTATCTCAGAAGATGTCTGTATGACCTTGGTAGATTGCACCTCTCCAGCAGAAGCATGGGAAAGGCTAAAACTCAGCTATGGGGCAAATGAGCACTCCCACGTCGAGGGTGGAACCTTGTGGAGACAGTTTGATAATCTTAAAATGGATGCATTTGAAACCATTCAAGATTTTTCTGAGAAGCTAGCTAAACTCACAAACAAGCTCAAGATAAGTGGCGAAGAAGTTATAGAAAAGAGGCTAGTAAACAAGATACTTTCAAGCATACCCGAAAGATTTGACCCTCACATTGTTTCGGCTGAATACACAAAAGAATTCAAAGATATCACTCCCCAAGCTCTCCTAAACATGCTGATGAGTGATGAATCAAAATTGAACTCCAAAATACTCGAGGGCCGAGAGCTAGCCTTCAGGACTCAGATGAAGGGGCCATACTTAGCAACTCCGAGAAATGGTGATCTTAAGGAAAAAGTAGGACCATATCCGCCCTGTGATTTTTGCAAACAAAAAAAGCACAGAGCATCAGTCTGCTGGTGGCACCCCTCGAACATTTGCACCTACTGCAAACAATCAGGACATCTGGAAAGAGTATGTAATACCAAGAAAGAAGCACAAGCTCAAACTCAACCAGCAACTACAAACTTAGCTACTGAACTGGAAGTTGATCTTGATAATATTCATCTGATGCTCATGACAAGAACACTTCCTTCTGTTTCAGACAAAAATATTTGGTTACTAGACAACAGATGCATGAATCATAAGTCGAACAATGCATCCCTCTTCAAAAGATTGGAAACTTGCAACAAATGGATCAAGGTTGCAAATGGCCAAATCACAAAGTCGAATTATGTTGGTGATGTTGAAATACAAGTTGAAGGTGGAAAAATAACAGTTAAAAATGTATTTCTAGTACATGAATGTCCTCACAATTTGCTTAGCCTGGGGCAACTTGCGGAAGATGAAAACTTGGAAGTTTCTTTTCAGAATAAGACTTTTACCATCAGGGACAAATGTGGAGGAGCTGTCATAGAAGCAAAAGCAAACAGAAGAACATTCCAGGTTAATTTCTCCATGTTAGGGAAGCCTCTGCTATGTCTCTCAGCGCAAAACAATACTCTACTTTGGCACAAGAGACTCGGTCATTATCATAATGCTGGGATCACAAAGCTGCATACTCAGGTACACGACATGCCTCCATTACCTCCGTACTCAACTATTTGCGATATATGCCAGGAAGGAAAATCAGTCAGACTCTCATTCGGAGACAGCAGCTGGAGAGCCTCTGAAAAACTCCACTTGGTGCATTCGGATGTGTGTGGATACATGAAGGAGCCAACCCCAAGTGGTAATAAATTTTTCTTACATTCATTGATGACTTAACCAGGTACGTGTGGATCTACTTATTAAAGAAGAAATCAGAAGTCCCACATTACTTCAAATTGTTCAAAGCCATGGCAGAAAAACAAAGTGGATGCAAAATCATAATGTTGAGATCGGATAATGGAGGAGAATACTTAGGAAGTGATCTTACAAATCTGTGCAACGTAGAAGGCATTATTCATCAACTCACTGCTCCATACACTCCGCAACAAAATGGAATCAGCGAGAGAAAAAACAGGACAATCGTTGAAATGACTAGATGTCACTTGTTTGGAAAGAAACTGCCTTCAAAATTTTGGGGGGAAGCTGTAAGTACATCCGTCTATTTGATAAATAGATTGGGAACAAAAGCTACAAGTGGAATTACACCTATGAACTTTGGTTCGGCACAAAACCATCAGTAAGCCATCTAAGGATATTCGGTAGTGTATGCTACATTCATGTGCCGAATGAAAAAAGAAGCAAACTGGATGCAAAGTCTGAAGCTGGAATTTTTTTGGGTTATTCTGAATTTTCGAAGGCATATAGAATACTCAGTTTGAAATCTGATACTGTTATTATAAGTAGGGACGTGATAGTAGATGAAGGAAAACGCTGGGACTGGGCAAAACACAGAATAGTGACAGACAGTGAAGAAGCTTGTGAAAATGGCAATTCAAGAAACTTGACTGATGAACATAACAAAGGAAAAGCAATTGTATCAAATCCTACACTAACAAATACAGAGCCACATCAAGCAATCATGGTCCCTATTTGCTAGGAAATGGAAGAAGCAGAGGGACACCTCCCTCAAACTGCAGAAAACAGAAACATACATGCTGTGTGTGAACCTGATCAACTTGATATTGTTGAAAATCTTGAACCTGAACACTTGAATCAAGGAGCCTATGATGCAATCGAAAGTGACCAAGAAGATAGTGATCAAGAAATTGACGACACACCTCTGCGTTATAAAAGCTTGTCAAAAATCATAGACTCATGCAACATGATCACCACAAAAGAACCAAGTAATTTGGAAATGGCTCTGGCCGACCCTGGTTGGCTAACAGCAATGAAAGAGGAACTGAACATGATCGAGAAGCACAACACGTGGTCCTTGGTACCAAAGCCAGCAAATAGAAAAGTAATTGGAGTAAAATGGGTGTTTAGGACAAAATTGAATGCAGATGACACTCTAAACAAATTGAAAGCTAGGCTAGTGGTTAAGGGATTTGCTCAACTCCAAGGCATCGATTACCTTGAAACCTTTGCACCTGTGGTCAGGCTGGACACCATCAAACTCCTACTCAATATAGCAGCTTGCAACAACTGGAATGTCCAACATCTCGACGTAAAATCGGCCTTTCTTAATGGAGTTCAACAAGAACATATTTATATTGATCAACCCCCTGGCTTCCCTAAATCTGGACAGGAGCACTATGTATATCTGCTACACAAAGCTCTGTATGGCCTTAAGCAGGCCCCTCGGGCATGGTATTCCAAAATTGACGATCAATTCATGAATTTAGGCTTTGAGAGAAGTCAAAATGAACCAACTGTGTATCTACTCAAAAGTGACGCTGGAATCTCTGTAATTATCTCATTGTACTTTGATGATCTACTTATTATAGGGGCAGATGAGGTACAGATCAAGGAATTGAAAGATAACTTAATGAAGACCTTCGAAATGACCGACTTGGGGTTGATGAGCTATTTTTTGGGAATGGAAATACATCAAGGAACCGAATTTATCAGCATATCTCAGACAAAGTATTCTACTGACATTTGAAAGAAATTTGGTATCATGGATGGAAAGATTTCACCTATTCCTTTAAGTCCAGATCTTAAGCTAAGTAAGGAGGATGACTCGGAGCTAGCTGATGCCTCCCATTATCGAAGCTTAATAGGAAGCCTCCTCTATTTGGCAGCAACAAGACCCGACATCATGTTTTCAGTAAGCTACCTTTCACGTTTTATGGTTGAGCCTCATGCAAATCATCTTCTTGCATCTATGAAAGTGCTGAAATATGTGTCCGGAACCAGACTTTATGGAATCAGATTCAAAAAAAATGTTCCTGTTGAATTACACGGCTTTGTAGACAGTGATTTTGCTGCTGACAAGCATGATAGCAAAACCACAACAGGTTACCTATTTAGCATTGGTTCTGGTTGTTTTGCATGGAATTCGAAAAAACAGGAGGTGGTCGCACAATCAACTGCGGAAGCGGAATACATTGCTGGAGCAACTGCAGGCAACCATGCAATGTGGCTCTGGAAGTTAATGGATGATCTGGGGATAAAGCTTAAATCTCCCATTACTCTTTGGATTGACAACAAATCTGCTCTAGCTATGGCTCAAAATCCTGTAAGTTTTGGAAGAACTAAGCATATTCGGGTAAAGTTTCATGCTTTCAGGAATTACGTCAAGGATGGTGTTATTAATGTCAAGTACGTGAAGACTGATGATCAACTTGCAGACATGCTTACTGAACCACTTCGACCGAAACAATTCAACTATCTGCGAAAATTGTGTGGAATTGAAAAAATCCAAGCTGAAGAGGCTCCACAGCAAGGGGGAGTGATGGATGATGCTGTGATCACTCTACAAGCACTCATTCTCCCAGGACAAGTCGAGGATCTCATCCTTGATCTCTCAGAGATAAATGCAGGAGCTAAAGCCTCCCAATTTAGTGATTAACATTCATGGGAAGATAACTTTCAGACTTTAAGATCAAAAGGGAAAGTTATCTGATTACCTTTTTTATTGTGCTGAATCATGATGTGTGTTTTCATGAAAGACTCTGCCTCCCCCTTCTTTATAATGTTGGGTTCCGTTAAGACATATTTTTAATCAATTGAATCTTATGTGTTTCTGCTAGTCTGCTTGTGCTCCCCTGTTTTTCTCCTTCTCTTTACTATGTTTTTTGGTTACTCCTTGCCTTTACTCATGGCGTACAAGATGATGCCTCAAGAAATTGTTTGACAATACAACACAACATTCAAGCCATAAATGCATAACCACAACCTCCTTTATAAATCAAAGCACAACACAATCACATATAACTCTCTGTCAACAAATTCTATCATGGTATCGGAGCTTTCTGTCCTGTAAACAAAACCCCATATACCTTTGACTTCCGCTGCGCACAAACCGTTCACCATGGCTACAAGTCGCCCCTCTTCATCTTCCTCAGTGCCTCTCCTCACAACCAGAAATTATCACTATTGGGCTATTCGGATGAAGCAGACTCTTCTAGCAATGGATCTGTGGAGTGCAGTTGAGAAACCAATACCAGAACCAGCCATAGATGCACCAGAAAGAGCAGCATACACTGAAAATCTTTTACGCCAACACAGAGCATTGGACACCATATGCAGCGCTATCTCAGAAGATGTATGTATGACCCTGGTAGATTGCACCTCTCCAGCAGAAGCATGGGAAAAGCTAAAACTCAGCTATGGGGCAAATGAGCACTCCCATGTCGAGGGTCGAACCTTGTGGAGACAGTTTGATAATCTTAAAATGGATGCATCTGAAACCATTCAAGATTTTTCTGAGAAGCTAGCTAAACTCACAAACAAGCTCAAGATAAGTGGCGAAGAAGTTACAGAAAAGAGGCTAGTAAACAAGATACTTTCAAGCATACCCGAAAGATTTGACCCTCACATTGTTTCGGTTGAATACACAAAAGAATTCCAAGACATCACTCCCCAAGCTCTCCTAAACATGTTGATGAGTGCTGAATCAAAATTGAACTCCAGAATACTTGAGGGCCGAGAGCTAGCCTTCAGGACTCAGATGAAGGGGCCATACTTAGCAACTCAGAGAAATGGTGATCTTAAGGAAAAAGTAGGACCATATCCGCCCTGTGATTTCTGCAAACAAAAAAACCACAAAGCATCAGTCTGCTGGTGGCACCCCTCGAACATTTGCACCTACTGCAAACAATCAGGACATCTGGAAAGAGTATGTAATACCAAGAAAGAAGCACAAGCTCAAACTCAACCAGCGACTACAAACTTAGCTACTGAACTTGAAGTTGATCTCGATAATCTTCATTTGATGCTCATGACAAGAACACTTCCTTCCGTTTCAGACAAAAACATTTGGTTACTAGACAGCGGATGCACGAATCATATGTCGAACAATGCATCTCTCTTCAAAAGAATGGAAACTTGCAACAAATGGATCGAGGTTGCAAATGGCCAAATCACAAAGTCGAATTATGTTGGTGATGTTGAAATACAAGTTGAAGGTGGAAAAATAACAATTAAAAATGTATTTCTAGTACATGAATGTCCTCACAATTTGCTTAGCCTGGGGCAACTTGCGGAAGATGAAAACTTGGAAGTTTCTTTTCAGAATAAGACTTTTACCATCAGGGACAAATGTGGAGGAGCTGTCATAGAAGCAAAAGCAAACAGAAGAACATTCCAGGTTAATTTCTCCATGTTAGGGAAGCCTCTGCTATGTCTCTCAGCGCAAAACAATACTCTACTTTGGCACAAGAGACTCGGTCATTATCATAATGCTGGGATCACAAAGCTGCATACTCAGGTACACGACATGCCTCCATTACCTCCGTACTCAACTATTTGCGATATATGCCAGGAAGGAAAATCAGTCAGACTCTCATTCGGAGACAGCAGCTGGAGAGCCTCTGAAAAACTCCACTTGGTGCATTCGGATGTGTGTGGATACATGAAGGAGCCAACCCCAAGTGGTAATAAATTTTTCTTACATTCATTGATGACTTAACCAGGTACGTGTGGATCTACTTATTAAAGAAGAAATCAGAAGTCCCACATTACTTCAAATTGTTCAAAGCCATGGCAGAAAAACAAAGTGGATGCAAAATCAGAATGTTGAGATCGGATAATGGAGGAGAATACTTAGGAAGTGATCTTACAAATCTGTGCAACGTAGAAGGCATTATTCATCAACTCACTGCTCCATACACTCCGCAACAAAATGGAATAAGCGAGAGAAAAAACAGGACAATCGTGGAAATGACTAGATGCCTCTTGTTTGGAAAGAAATTGCCTTCAAAATTTTGGGGGAAGCTGTAAGTACATCCGTCTATTTGATAAATATATTGGGAACAAAAGCTACAAGTAGAATTACACCGTATGAACTTTGGTTCGGGACAAAACATCAATAAGCCATCTAAGGATATTCGGTAGTATATGCTACATTCATGCGCCGAATGAAAAAGGAGCAAGCTGGATGCAAAGTCTGAAGCTGGAATTTTTTTGGGTTATTCTGATTTTTCGAAGGCATATAGAATACTCAGTTTGAAATGTGATATTGTTATTATAAGTAGGGACGTGATAGTAGATGAAGGAAAATACTGGATTGGGCAAAACACAGAATAGTGACAGACAGTGAGGAAGCTTGTGAAAATGGCATTTCAAGAAACTTTACCGATGAACATAACAAAGGAAAAGTGCTTGTATCAAATCCTACACTCACAAATATAGAGCCACATCAAGCAATCCTGGTCCCTATTTGCCAGGAAATTAAAGAAGCAGAGGGACACCCCCCTCAAATTGCAGAAAACAGAAACATACATGTCGTGTATGAACCAGATCAGTTTGATATTGTTGAAAATCTTGAACCTGAACACTTAAATCAAGGAGCCTATGATGCAAACGAAAGTGACCAAGAAGATAGTGATGAAGAAATTGACCACACCTCTGCGTTATAAAAGCTTGTCAAGAATCCTAGACTCATGCAACATGATCACCACAAAAGAACCAAGTAATTTGGAAATGGCTCTGGCTGATCCTGGTTGGCTAACAGCAATGAAAGAGGAATTGAATATGATCGAGAAGCACAACACGTGGTCCTTGGTACCAAAGCCTGCAAATAGAAAAGTAATCGGAGGACAAAAATAAATACAGATGGCACTCTAAACAAATTGAAGGCTACGCTAGTGGTTAAGGGATTTGCCCAACTCCAAGGCATCGATTACCTTGAAACCTTTGCACTTGTGGCCAGGTTGGACACCATCAAACTCCTACTCAATATAGCAGCTTGTAACAACTGGAATGTCCAACATCTCGACGTAAAATCGACCTTTCTGAATGGAGTCCTACAATAACATATTTATATTGATCAACCCCTGGCTTCCCTAAATCTGGACAGGAGCATTATGTATATCTGCTACAAAAAGCTTTGTATGGCCTTAAGCAGGCCCCTCGGGCATGGTATTCCAAGATTGACGATCAATTTATGAGTTTAGGCTTTGAGAGAAGTCAAAATGAACCAACTGTGTATCTACTCAAAAGTGATGCTAGAATCTCTGTAATTATATCATTGTAC